>CAXIWP010000016.1:0-275623 GCA_964036235.1 Heterorhabditis bacteriophora | reverse complement strand
GAAAAACACGTTTTGACGCGTTTTGCACGGTATACGGTAATGGATGCACTGTAGGTGCTCCAGTGAGACTCCCTATGCGAGATAAGATCATATCGATAGAGAATTTGATGGCGATCATTCTGGCATAGCTAGATTCTCTGTACGATGAGTAGATCAAAAGTTATGCCCGAAAAACACGTTTTAACGCATTTTGCACCTATGTCGGTAGTGGATGCACTGTAGGTGCTCCAGTGAGACTCCCTATGCGAGATAAGATCATATCGATAGAGAATTTGATGGCGATCATTCTGGCATAGCTAGATTCTCTGTACGATGAGTAGATCAAAAGTTATGCCCGAAAAACACGTTTTGACGCGTTTTGCACGGTATACGGTAATGGATGCACTGTAGGTGCTCCAGTGAGACTCCCTATGCGAGATAAGATCATATCGATAGAGAATTTGATGGCGATCATTCTGACATATCTAGATTCTCTGTACGATGAGTAGATCAAAAGTTATGCCCGAAAAACACGTTTTGACGCATTTTGCACCTATGTCGGTAGTGGATGCACTGTAGGTGCTCCAGTGAGACTCCCTATGCGAGATAAGATCATATCGATAGAGAATTTGATGGCGATCATTCTGGCATAGCTAGATTCTCTGTACGATGAGTAGATCAAAAGTTATGCCCGAAAAACACGTTTTAACGCATTTTGCACCTATGTCGGTAGTGGATGCACTGTAGGTGCTCCAGTGAGACTCCCTATGCGAGATAAGATCATATCGATAGAGAATTTGATGGCGATCATTCTGGCATAGCTAGATTCTCTGTACGATGAGTAGATCAAAAGTTATGCCCGAAAAACACGTTTTGACGCGTTTTGCACGGTATACGGTAATGGATGCACTGTAGGTGCTCCAGTGAGACTCCCTATGCGAGATAAGATCATATCGATAGAGAATTTGATGGCGATCATTCTGACATATCTAGATTCTCTGTACGATGAGTAGATCAAAAGTTATGCCCGAAAAACACGTTTTGACGCATTTTGCACCTATGTCGGTAGTGGATGCACTGTAGGTGCTCCAGTGAGACTCCCTATGCGAGATAAGATCATATCGATAGAGAATTTGATGGCGATCATTCTGGCATAGCTAGATTCTCTGTACGATGAGTAGATCAAAAGTTATGCCCGAAAAACACGTTTTAACGCATTTTGCACCTATGTCGGTAGTGGATGCACTGTAGGTGCTCCAGTGAGACTCCCTATGCGAGATAAGATCATATCGATAGAGAATTTGATGGCGATCATTCTGGCATAGCTAGATTCTCTGTACGATGAGTAGATCAAAAGTTATGCCCGAAAAACACGTTTTAACGCATTTTGCACCTATGTCGGTAGTGGATGCACTGTAGGTGCTCCAGTGAGACTCCCTATGCGAGATAAGATCATATCGATAGAGAATTTGATGGCGATCATTCTGGCATAGCTAGATTCTCTGTACGATGAGTAGATCAAAAGTTATGCCCGAAAAACACGTTTTGACGCGTTTTGCACGGTATACGGTAATGGATGCACTGTAGGTGCTCCAGTGAGACTCCCTATGCGAGATAAGATCATATCGATAGAGAATTTGATGGCGATCATTCTGGCATAGCTAGATTCTCTGTACGATGAGTAGATCAAAAGTTATGCCCGAAAAACACGTTTTAACGCATTTTGCACCTATGTCGGTAGTGGATGCACTGTAGGTGCTCCAGTGAGACTCCCTATGCGAGATAAGATCATATCGATAGAGAATTTGATGGCGATCATTCTGACATATCTAGATTCTCTGTACGATGAGTAGATCAAAAGTTATGCCCGAAAAACACGTTTTGACGCATTTTGCACCTATGTCGGTAGTGGATGCACTGTAGGTGCTCCAGTGAGACTCCCTATGCGAGATAAGATCATATCGATAGAGAATTTGATGGCGATCATTCTGGCATAGCTAGATTCTCTGTACGATGAGTAGATCAAAAGTTATGCCCGAAAAACACGTTTTAACGCATTTTGCACCTATGTCGGTAGTGGATGCACTGTAGGTGCTCCAGTGAGACTCCCTATGCGAGATAAGATCATATCGATAGAGAATTTGATGGCGATCATTCTGGCATAGCTAGATTCTCTGTACGATGAGTAGATCAAAAGTTATGCCCGAAAAACACGTTTTAACGCATTTTGCACCTATGTCGGTAGTGGATGCACTGTAGGTGCTCCAGTGAGACTCCCTATGCGAGATAAGATCATATCGATAGAGAATTTGATGGCGATCATTCTGGCATAGCTAGATTCTCTGTACGATGAGTAGATCAAAAGTTATGCCCGAAAAACACGTTTTGACGCGTTTTGCACGGTATACGGTAATGGATGCACTGTAGGTGCTCCAGTGAGACTCCCTATGCGAGATTAGATCATATCGATAGAGAATTTGATGGCGATCATTCTGACTTATCTAGATTCTCTGTACGATGAGTAGATCAAAAGTTATGCCCGAAAAACACGTTTTAACGCATTTTGCACCTATGTCGGTAGTGGATGCACTGCAGGTGCTCCAGTGAGACTCCCTATGCGAGATTAGATCATATCGATAGAGAATTTGATGGCGATCATTCTGACTTATCTAGATTCTCTGTACGATGAGTAGATCAAAAGTTATGCCCGAAAAACACGTTTTAACGCATTTTGCACCTATGTCGGTAGTGGATGCACTGTAGGTGCTCCAGTGAGACTCCCTATGCGAGATAAGATCATATCGATAGAGAATTTGATGGCGATCATTCTGGCATAGCTAGATTCTCTGTACGATGAGTAGATCAAAAGTTATGCCCGAAAAACACGTTTTGACGCGTTTTGCACGGTATACGGTAATGGATACACTGTAGGTGCTCCAGTGAGACTCCCTATGCGAGATTAGATCATATCGATAGAGAATTTGATGGCGATCATTCTGGCATAGCTAGATTCTCTGTACGATGAGTAGATCAAAAGTTATGCCCGAAAAACACGTTTTGACGCGTTTTGCACCTATGTCGGTAATGGATGCACTGCAGGTGCTCCAGTGAGACTCCCTATGCGAGATAAGATCATATCGATAGAGAATTTGATGGCGATCATTCTGGCATAGCTAGATTCTCTGTACGATGAGTAGATCAAAAGTTATGCCCGAAAAACACGTTTTGACGCGTTTTGCACGGTATACGGTAATGGATACACTGTAGGTGCTCCAGTGAGACTCCCTATGCGAGATTAGATCATATCGATAGAGAATTTGATGGCGATCATTCTGGCATAGCTAGATTCTCTGTACGATGAGTAGATCAAAAGTTATGCCCGAAAAACACGTTTTGACGCGTTTTGCACCTATGTCGGTAATGGATGCACTGCAGGTGCTCCAGTGAGACTCCCTATGCGAGATAAGATCATATCGATAGAGAATTTGATGGCGATCATTCTGGCATAGCTAGATTCTCTGTACGATGAGTAGATCAAAAGTTATGCCCGAAAAACACGTTTTAACGCATTTTGCACCTATGTCGGTAGTGGATGCACTGTAGGTGCTCCAGTGAGACTCCCTATGCGAGATAAGATCATATCGATAGAGAATTTGATGGCGATCATTCTGGCATAGCTAGATTCTCTGTACGATGAGTAGATCAAAAGTTATGCCCGAAAAACACGTTTTGACGCGTTTTGCACCTATGTCGGTAGTGGATGCACTGTAGGTGCTCCAGTGAGACTCCCTATGCGAGATAAGATCATATCGATAGAGAATTTGATGGCGATCATTCTGGCATAGCTAGATTCTCTGTACGATGAGTAGATCAAAAGTTATGCCCGAAAAACACGTTTTGACGCGTTTTGCACGGTATACGGTAATGGATGCACTGCAGGTGCTCCAGTGAGACTCCCTATGCGAGATTAGATCATATCGATAGAGAATTTGATGGCGATCATTCTGACTTATCTAGATTCTCTGTACGATGAGTAGATCAAAAGTTATGCCCGAAAAACACGTTTTAACGCATTTTGCACCTATGTCGGTAGTGGATGCACTGTAGGTGCTCCAGTGAGACTCCCTATGCGAGATAAGATCATATCGATAGAGAATTTGATGGCGATCATTCTGGCATAGCTAGATTCTCTGTACGATGAGTAGATCAAAAGTTATGCCCGAAAAACACGTTTTGACGCGTTTTGCACGGTATACGGTAATGGATACACTGTAGGTGCTCCAGTGAGACTCCCTATGCGAGATTAGATCATATCGATAGAGAATTTGATGGCGATCATTCTGGCATAGCTAGATTCTCTGTACGATGAGTAGATCAAAAGTTATGCCCGAAAAACACGTTTTGACGCGTTTTGCACCTATGTCGGTAATGGATGCACTGCAGGTGCTCCAGTGAGACTCCCTATGCGAGATTAGATCATATCGATAGAGAATTTGATGGCGATCATTCTGACTTATCTAGATTCTCTGTACGATGAGTAGATCAAAAGTTATGCCCGAAAAACACGTTTTAACGCATTTTGCACCTATGTCGGTAGTGGATGCACTGTAGGTGCTCCAGTGAGACTCCCTATGCGAGATAAGATCATATCGATAGAGAATTTGATGGCGATCATTCTGGCATAGCTAGATTCTCTGTACGATGAGTAGATCAAAAGTTATGCCCGAAAAACACGTTTTGACGCGTTTTGCACGGTATACGGTAATGGATACACTGTAGGTGCTCCAGTGAGACTCCCTATGCGAGATTAGATCATATCGATAGAGAATTTGATGGCGATCATTCTGGCATAGCTAGATTCTCTGTACGATGAGTAGATCAAAAGTTATGCCCGAAAAACACGTTTTAACGCATTTTGCACCTATGTCGGTAGTGGATGCACTGTAGGTGCTCCAGTGAGACTCCCTATGCGAGATAAGATCATATCGATAGAGAATTTGATGGCGATCATTCTGGCATAGCTAGATTCTCTGTACGATGAGTAGATCAAAAGTTATGCCCGAAAAACACGTTTTGACGCGTTTTGCACGGTATACGGTAATGGATGCACTGTAGGTGCTCCAGTGAGACTCCCTATGCGAGATTAGATCATATCGATAGAGAATTTGATGGCGATCATTCTGGCATAGCTAGATTCTCTGTACGATGAGTAGATCAAAAGTTATGCCCGAAAAACACGTTTTAACGCATTTTGCACCTATGTCGGTAGTGGATGCACTGTAGGTGCTCCAGTGAGACTCCCTATGCGAGATAAGATCATATCGATAGAGAATTTGATGGCGATCATTCTGGCATAGCTAGATTCTCTGTACGATGAGTAGATCAAAAGTTATGCCCGAAAAACACGTTTTGACGCGTTTTGCACGGTATACGGTAATGGATGCACTGTAGGTGCTCCAGTGAGACTCCCTATGCGAGATTAGATCATATCGATAGAGAATTTGATGGCGATCATTCTGGCATAGCTAGATTCTCTGTACGATGAGTAGATCAAAAGTTATGCCCGAAAAACACGTTTTAACGCATTTTGCACCTATGTCGGTAGTGGATGCACTGTAGGTGCTCCAGTGAGACTCCCTATGCGAGATTAGATCATATCGATAGAGAATTTGATGGCGATCATTCTGGCATAGCTAGATTCTCTGTACGATGAGTAGATCAAAAGTTATGCCCGAAAAACACGTTTTGACGCGTTTTGCACGGTATACGGTAATGGATGCACTGTAGGTGCTCCAGTGAGACTCCCTATGCGAGATTAGATCATATCGATAGAGAATTTGATGGCGATCATTCTGGCATAGCTAGATTCTCTGTACGATGAGTAGATCAAAAGTTATGCCCGAAAAACACGTTTTGACGCGTTTTGCACGGTATACGGTAATGGATACACTGTAGGTGCTCCAGTGAGACTCCCTATGCGAGATTAGATCATATCGATAGAGAATTTGATGGCGATCATTCTGGCATAGCTAGATTCTCTGTACGATGAGTAGATCAAAAGTTATGCCCGAAAAACACGTTTTGACGCGTTTTGCACGGTATACGGTAATGGATGCACTGTAGGTGCTCCAGTGAGACTCCCTATGCGAGATTCGATCATATCGATAGAGAATTTGATGGCGATCATTCTGGCATAGCTAGATTCTCTGTACGATGAGTAGATCAAAAGTTATGCCCGAAAAACACGTTTTAACGCATTTTGCACCTATGTCGGTAGTGGATGCACTGTAGGTGCTCCAGTGAGACTCCCTATGCGAGATAAGATCATATCGATAGAGAATTTGATGGCGATCATTCTGGCATAGCTAGATTCTCTGTACGATGAGTAGATCAAAAGTTATGCCCGAAAAACACGTTTTAACGCATTTTGCACCTATGTCGGTAATGGATACACTGTAGGTGCTCCAGTGAGACTCCCTATGCGAGATAAGATCATATCGATAGAGAATTTGATGGCGATCATTGTGGCATAGCTAGATTCTCTGTACGATGAGTAGATCAAAAGTTATGCCCGAAAAACACGTTTTGACGCGTTTTGCACCTATGTCGGTAGTGGATGCACTGTAGGTGCTCCAGTGAGACTCCCTATGCGAGATAAGATCATATCGATAGAGAATTTGATGGCGATCATTCTGGCATAGCTAGATTCTCTGTACGATGAGTAGATCAAAAGTTATGCCCGAAAAACACGTTTTGACGCGTTTTGCACCTATGTCGGTAGTGGATGCACTGTAGGTGCTCCAGTGAGACTCCCTATGCGAGATAAGATCATATCGATAGAGAATTTGATGGCGATCATTCTGGCATAGCTAGATTCTCTGTACGATGAGTAGATCAAAAGTTATGCCCGAAAAACACGTTTTGACGCGTTTTGCACGGTATACGGTAATGGATGCACTGCAGGTGCTCCAGTGAGACTCCCTATGCGAGATTAGATCATATCGATAGAGAATTTGATGGCGATCATTCTGACTTATCTAGATTCTCTGTACGATGAGTAGATCAAAAGTTATGCCCGAAAAACACGTTTTAACGCATTTTGCACCTATGTCGGTAGTGGATGCACTGTAGGTGCTCCAGTGAGACTCCCTATGCGAGATAAGATCATATCGATAGAGAATTTGATGGCGATCATTCTGGCATAGCTAGATTCTCTGTACGATGAGTAGATCAAAAGTTATGCCCGAAAAACACGTTTTGACGCGTTTTGCACGGTATACGGTAATGGATACACTGTAGGTGCTCCAGTGAGACTCCCTATGCGAGATTAGATCATATCGATAGAGAATTTGATGGCGATCATTCTGGCATAGCTAGATTCTCTGTACGATGAGTAGATCAAAAGTTATGCCCGAAAAACACGTTTTGACGCGTTTTGCACCTATGTCGGTAATGGATGCACTGCAGGTGCTCCAGTGAGACTCCCTATGCGAGATTAGATCATATCGATAGAGAATTTGATGGCGATCATTCTGACTTATCTAGATTCTCTGTACGATGAGTAGATCAAAAGTTATGCCCGAAAAACACGTTTTAACGCATTTTGCACCTATGTCGGTAGTGGATGCACTGTAGGTGCTCCAGTGAGACTCCCTATGCGAGATAAGATCATATCGATAGAGAATTTGATGGCGATCATTCTGGCATAGCTAGATTCTCTGTACGATGAGTAGATCAAAAGTTATGCCCGAAAAACACGTTTTGACGCGTTTTGCACGGTATACGGTAATGGATACACTGTAGGTGCTCCAGTGAGACTCCCTATGCGAGATTAGATCATATCGATAGAGAATTTGATGGCGATCATTCTGGCATAGCTAGATTCTCTGTACGATGAGTAGATCAAAAGTTATGCCCGAAAAACACGTTTTAACGCATTTTGCACCTATGTCGGTAGTGGATGCACTGTAGGTGCTCCAGTGAGACTCCCTATGCGAGATAAGATCATATCGATAGAGAATTTGATGGCGATCATTCTGGCATAGCTAGATTCTCTGTACGATGAGTAGATCAAAAGTTATGCCCGAAAAACACGTTTTGACGCGTTTTGCACGGTATACGGTAATGGATGCACTGTAGGTGCTCCAGTGAGACTCCCTATGCGAGATTAGATCATATCGATAGAGAATTTGATGGCGATCATTCTGGCATAGCTAGATTCTCTGTACGATGAGTAGATCAAAAGTTATGCCCGAAAAACACGTTTTAACGCATTTTGCACCTATGTCGGTAGTGGATGCACTGTAGGTGCTCCAGTGAGACTCCCTATGCGAGATAAGATCATATCGATAGAGAATTTGATGGCGATCATTCTGGCATAGCTAGATTCTCTGTACGATGAGTAGATCAAAAGTTATGCCCGAAAAACACGTTTTGACGCGTTTTGCACGGTATACGGTAATGGATGCACTGTAGGTGCTCCAGTGAGACTCCCTATGCGAGATTAGATCATATCGATAGAGAATTTGATGGCGATCATTCTGGCATAGCTAGATTCTCTGTACGATGAGTAGATCAAAAGTTATGCCCGAAAAACACGTTTTAACGCATTTTGCACCTATGTCGGTAGTGGATGCACTGTAGGTGCTCCAGTGAGACTCCCTATGCGAGATTAGATCATATCGATAGAGAATTTGATGGCGATCATTCTGGCATAGCTAGATTCTCTGTACGATGAGTAGATCAAAAGTTATGCCCGAAAAACACGTTTTGACGCGTTTTGCACGGTATACGGTAATGGATGCACTGTAGGTGCTCCAGTGAGACTCCCTATGCGAGATTAGATCATATCGATAGAGAATTTGATGGCGATCATTCTGGCATAGCTAGATTCTCTGTACGATGAGTAGATCAAAAGTTATGCCCGAAAAACACGTTTTAACGCATTTTGCACCTATGTCGGTAGTGGATGCACTGTAGGTGCTCCAGTGAGACTCCCTATGCGAGATAAGATCATATCGATAGAGAATTTGATGGCGATCATTCTGGCATAGCTAGATTCTCTGTACGATGAGTAGATCAAAAGTTATGCCCGAAAAACACGTTTTGACGCGTTTTGCACGGTATACGGTAATGGATGCACTGTAGGTGCTCCAGTGAGACTCCCTATGCGAGATTAGATCATATCGATAGAGAATTTGATGGCGATCATTCTGGCATAGCTAGATTCTCTGTACGATGAGTAGATCAAAAGTTATGCCCGAAAAACACGTTTTAACGCATTTTGCACCTATGTCGGTAGTGGATGCACTGTAGGTGCTCCAGTGAGACTCCCTATGCGAGATTAGATCATATCGATAGAGAATTTGATGGCGATCATTCTGGCATAGCTAGATTCTCTGTACGATGAGTAGATCAAAAGTTATGCCCGAAAAACACGTTTTAACGCATTTTGCACCTATGTCGGTAGTGGATGCACTGTAGGTGCTCCAGTGAGACTCCCTATGCGAGATAAGATCATATCGATAGAGAATTTGATGGCGATCATTCTGGCATAGCTAGATTCTCTGTACGATGAGTAGATCAAAAGTTATGCCCGAAAAACACGTTTTGACGCGTTTTGCACGGTATACGGTAATGGATACACTGTAGGTGCTCCAGTGAGACTCCCTATGCGAGATTAGATCATATCGATAGAGAATTTGATGGCGATCATTCTGGCATAGCTAGATTCTCTGTACGATGAGTAGATCAAAAGTTATGCCCGAAAAACACGTTTTAACGCATTTTGCACCTATGTCGGTAGTGGATGCACTGTAGGTGCTCCAGTGAGACTCCCTATGCGAGATAAGATCATATCGATAGAGAATTTGATGGCGATCATTCTGGCATAGCTAGATTCTCTGTACGATGAGTAGATCAAAAGTTATGCCCGAAAAACACGTTTTGACGCGTTTTGCACGGTATACGGTAATGGATGCACTGTAGGTGCTCCAGTGAGACTCCCTATGCGAGATTAGATCATATCGATAGAGAATTTGATGGCGATCATTCTGGCATAGCTAGATTCTCTGTACGATGAGTAGATCAAAAGTTATGCCCGAAAAACACGTTTTAACGCATTTTGCACCTATGTCGGTAGTGGATGCACTGTAGGTGCTCCAGTGAGACTCCCTATGCGAGATAAGATCATATCGATAGAGAATTTGATGGCGATCATTCTGGCATAGCTAGATTCTCTGTACGATGAGTAGATCAAAAGTTATGCCCGAAAAACACGTTTTGACGCGTTTTGCACGGTATACGGTAATGGATACACTGTAGGTGCTCCAGTGAGACTCCCTATGCGAGATTAGATCATATCGATAGAGAATTTGATGGCGATCATTCTGGCATAGCTAGATTCTCTGTACGATGAGTAGATCAAAAGTTATGCCCGAAAAACACGTTTTGACGCGTTTTGCACGGTATACGGTAATGGATGCACTGTAGGTGCTCCAGTGAGACTCCCTATGCGAGATAAGATCATATCGATAGAGAATTTGATGGCGATCATTCTGGCATAGCTAGATTCTCTGTACGATGAGTAGATCAAAAGTTATGCCCGAAAAACACGTTTTAACGCATTTTGCACCTATGTCGGTAGTGGATGCACTGTAGGTGCTCCAGTGAGACTCCCTATGCGAGATAAGATCATATCGATAGAGAATTTGATGGCGATCATTCTGGCATAGCTAGATTCTCTGTACGATGAGTAGATCAAAAGTTATGCCCGAAAAACACGTTTTGACGCGTTTTGCACGGTATACGGTAATGGATACACTGTAGGTGCTCCAGTGAGACTCCCTATGCGAGATTAGATCATATCGATAGAGAATTTGATGGCGATCATTCTGGCATAGCTAGATTCTCTGTACGATGAGTAGATCAAAAGTTATGCCCGAAAAACACGTTTTGACGCGTTTTGCACGGTATACGGTAATGGATGCACTGTAGGTGCTCCAGTGAGACTCCCTATGCGAGATTAGATCATATCGATAGAGAATTTGATGGCGATCATTCTGGCATAGCTAGATTCTCTGTACGATGAGTAGATCAAAAGTTATGCCCGAAAAACACGTTTTAACGCATTTTGCACCTATGTCGGTAGTGGATGCACTGTAGGTGCTCCAGTGAGACTCCCTATGCGAGATAAGATCATATCGATAGAGAATTTGATGGCGATCATTCTGGCATAGCTAGATTCTCTGTACGATGAGTAGATCAAAAGTTATGCCCGAAAAACACGTTTTGACGCGTTTTGCACGGTATACGGTAATGGATACACTGTAGGTGCTCCAGTGAGACTCCCTATGCGAGATTAGATCATATCGATAGAGAATTTGATGGCGATCATTCTGGCATAGCTAGATTCTCTGTACGATGAGTAGATCAAAAGTTATGCCCGAAAAACACGTTTTGACGCGTTTTGCACGGTATACGGTAATGGATGCACTGTAGGTGCTCCAGTGAGACTCCCTATGCGAGATAAGATCATATCGATAGAGAATTTGATGGCGATCATTCTGGCATAGCTAGATTCTCTGTACGATGAGTAGATCAAAAGTTATGCCCGAAAAACACGTTTTAACGCATTTTGCACCTATGTCGGTAGTGGATGCACTGTAGGTGCTCCAGTGAGACTCCCTATGCGAGATAAGATCATATCGATAGAGAATTTGATGGCGATCATTCTGGCATAGCTAGATTCTCTGTACGATGAGTAGATCAAAAGTTATGCCCGAAAAACACGTTTTGACGCGTTTTGCACGGTATACGGTAATGGATACACTGTAGGTGCTCCAGTGAGACTCCCTATGCGAGATTAGATCATATCGATAGAGAATTTGATGGCGATCATTCTGGCATAGCTAGATTCTCTGTACGATGAGTAGATCAAAAGTTATGCCCGAAAAACACGTTTTGACGCGTTTTGCACGGTATACGGTAATGGATGCACTGTAGGTGCTCCAGTGAGACTCCCTATGCGAGATTAGATCATATCGATAGAGAATTTGATGGCGATCATTCTGGCATAGCTAGATTCTCTGTACGATGAGTAGATCAAAAGTTATGCCCGAAAAACACGTTTTAACGCATTTTGCACCTATGTCGGTAGTGGATGCACTGTAGGTGCTCCAGTGAGACTCCCTATGCGAGATAAGATCATATCGATAGAGAATTTGATGGCGATCATTCTGGCATAGATAGATTCTCTGTACGATGAGTAGATCAAAAGTTATGCCCGAAAAACACGTTTTGACGCGTTTTGCACGGTATACGGTAATGGATGCACTGTAGGTGCTCCAGTGAGACTCCCTATGCGAGATTAGATCATATCGATAGAGAATTTGATGGCGATCATTCTGGCATAGCTAGATTCTCTGTACGATGAGTAGATCAAAAGTTATGCCCGAAAAACACGTTTTAACGCATTTTGCACCTATGTCGGTAGTGGATGCACTGTAGGTGCTCCAGTGAGACTCCCTATGCGAGATAAGATCATATCGATAGAGAATTTGATGGCGATCATTCTGGCATAGCTAGATTCTCTGTACGATGAGTAGATCAAAAGTTATGCCCGAAAAACACGTTTTGACGCGTTTTGCACGGTATACGGTAATGGATACACTGTAGGTGCTCCAGTGAGACTCCCTATGCGAGATAAGATCATATCGATAGAGAATTTGATGGCGATCATTCTGGCATAGCTAGATTCTCTGTACGATGAGTAGATCAAAAGTTATGCCCGAAAAACACGTTTTAACGCATTTTGCACCTATGTCGGTAGTGGATGCACTGTAGGTGCTCCAGTGAGACTCCCTATGCGAGATAAGATCATATCGATAGAGAATTTGATGGCGATCATTCTGGCATAGCTAGATTCTCTGTACGATGAGTAGATCAAAAGTTATGCCCGAAAAACACGTTTTGACGCGTTTTGCACGGTATACGGTAATGGATGCACTGTAGGTGCTCCAGTGAGACTCCCTATGCGAGATTAGATCATATCGATAGAGAATTTGATGGCGATCATTCTGGCATAGCTAGATTCTCTGTACGATGAGTAGATCAAAAGTTATGCCCGAAAAACACGTTTTAACGCATTTTGCACCTATGTCGGTAGTGGATGCACTGTAGGTGCTCCAGTGAGACTCCCTATGCGAGATAAGATCATATCGATAGAGAATTTGATGGCGATCATTCTGGCATAGCTAGATTCTCTGTACGATGAGTAGATCAAAAGTTATGCCCGAAAAACACGTTTTGACGCGTTTTGCACGGTATACGGTAATGGATACACTGTAGGTGCTCCAGTGAGACTCCCTATGCGAGATTAGATCATATCGATAGAGAATTTGATGGCGATCATTCTGGCATAGCTAGATTCTCTGTACGATGAGTAGATCAAAAGTTATGCCCGAAAAACACGTTTTAACGCATTTTGCACCTATGTCGGTAGTGGATGCACTGTAGGTGCTCCAGTGAGACTCCCTATGCGAGATAAGATCATATCGATAGAGAATTTGATGGCGATCATTCTGGCATAGCTAGATTCTCTGTACGATGAGTAGATCAAAAGTTATGCCCGAAAAACACGTTTTAACGCATTTTGCACCTATGTCGGTAGTGGATGCACTGTAGGTGCTCCAGTGAGACTCCCTATGCGAGATAAGATCATATCGATAGAGAATTTGATGGCGATCATTCTGGCATAGCTAGATTCTCTGTACGATGAGTAGATCAAAAGTTATGCCCGAAAAACACGTTTTGACGCGTTTTGCACGGTATACGGTAATGGATGCACTGTAGGTGCTCCAGTGAGACTCCCTATGCGAGATTAGATCATATCGATAGAGAATTTGATGGCGATCATTCTGGCATAGCTAGATTCTCTGTACGATGAGTAGATCAAAAGTTATGCCCGAAAAACACGTTTTAACGCATTTTGCACCTATGTCGGTAGTGGATGCACTGTAGGTGCTCCAGTGAGACTCCCTATGCGAGATAAGATCATATCGATAGAGAATTTGATGGCGATCATTCTGGCATAGCTAGATTCTCTGTACGATGAGTAGATCAAAAGTTATGCCCGAAAAACACGTTTTGACGCGTTTTGCACGGTATACGGTAATGGATACACTGTAGGTGCTCCAGTGAGACTCCCTATGCGAGATTAGATCATATCGATAGAGAATTTGATGGCGATCATTCTGGCATAGCTAGATTCTCTGTACGATGAGTAGATCAAAAGTTATGCCCGAAAAACACGTTTTGACGCGTTTTGCACGGTATACGGTAATGGATGCACTGTAGGTGCTCCAGTGAGACTCCCTATGCGAGATAAGATCATATCGATAGAGAATTTGATGGCGATCATTCTGGCATAGCTAGATTCTCTGTACGATGAGTAGATCAAAAGTTATGCCCGAAAAACACGTTTTAACGCATTTTGCACCTATGTCGGTAGTGGATGCACTGTAGGTGCTCCAGTGAGACTCCCTATGCGAGATAAGATCATATCGATAGAGAATTTGATGGCGATCATTCTGGCATAGCTAGATTCTCTGTACGATGAGTAGATCAAAAGTTATGCCCGAAAAACACGTTTTGACGCGTTTTGCACGGTATACGGTAATGGATACACTGTAGGTGCTCCAGTGAGACTCCCTATGCGAGATTAGATCATATCGATAGAGAATTTGATGGCGATCATTCTGGCATAGCTAGATTCTCTGTACGATGAGTAGATCAAAAGTTATGCCCGAAAAACACGTTTTAACGCATTTTGCACCTATGTCGGTAGTGGATGCACTGTAGGTGCTCCAGTGAGACTCCCTATGCGAGATAAGATCATATCGATAGAGAATTTGATGGCGATCATTCTGGCATAGCTAGATTCTCTGTACGATGAGTAGATCAAAAGTTATGCCCGAAAAACACGTTTTAACGCATTTTGCACCTATGTCGGTAGTGGATGCACTGTAGGTGCTCCAGTGAGACTCCCTATGCGAGATAAGATCATATCGATAGAGAATTTGATGGCGATCATTCTGGCATAGCTAGATTCTCTGTACGATGAGTAGATCAAAAGTTATGCCCGAAAAACACGTTTTGACGCGTTTTGCACGGTATACGGTAATGGATACACTGTAGGTGCTCCAGTGAGACTCCCTATGCGAGATTAGATCATATCGATAGAGAATTTGATGGCGATCATTCTGGCATAGCTAGATTCTCTGTACGATGAGTAGATCAAAAGTTATGCCCGAAAAACACGTTTTAACGCATTTTGCACCTATGTCGGTAGTGGATGCACTGTAGGTGCTCCAGTGAGACTCCCTATGCGAGATAAGATCATATCGATAGAGAATTTGATGGCGATCATTCTGGCATAGCTAGATTCTCTGTACGATGAGTAGATCAAAAGTTATGCCCGAAAAACACGTTTTGACGCGTTTTGCACGGTATACGGTAATGGATGCACTGTAGGTGCTCCAGTGAGACTCCCTATGCGAGATTAGATCATATCGATAGAGAATTTGATGGCGATCATTCTGGCATAGCTAGATTCTCTGTACGATGAGTAGATCAAAAGTTATGCCCGAAAAACACGTTTTAACGCATTTTGCACCTATGTCGGTAGTGGATGCACTGTAGGTGCTCCAGTGAGACTCCCTATGCGAGATAAGATCATATCGATAGAGAATTTGATGGCGATCATTCTGGCATAGCTAGATTCTCTGTACGATGAGTAGATCAAAAGTTATGCCCGAAAAACACGTTTTGACGCGTTTTGCACGGTATACGGTAATGGATACACTGTAGGTGCTCCAGTGAGACTCCCTATGCGAGATAAGATCATATCGATAGAGAATTTGATGGCGATCATTCTGGCATAGCTAGATTCTCTGTACGATGAGTAGATCAAAAGTTATGCCCGAAAAACACGTTTTGACGCGTTTTGCACGGTATACGGTAATGGATGCACTGTAGGTGCTCCAGTGAGACTCCCTATGCGAGATAAGATCATATCGATAGAGAATTTGATGGCGATCATTCTGGCATAGCTAGATTCTCTGTACGATGAGTAGATCAAAAGTTATGCCCGAAAAACACGTTTTAACGCATTTTGCACCTATGTCGGTAGTGGATGCACTGTAGGTGCTCCAGTGAGACTCCCTATGCGAGATAAGATCATATCGATAGAGAATTTGATGGCGATCATTCTGGCATAGCTAGATTCTCTGTACGATGAGTAGATCAAAAGTTATGCCCGAAAAACACGTTTTGACGCGTTTTGCACGGTATACGGTAATGGATACACTGTAGGTGCTCCAGTGAGACTCCCTATGCGAGATTAGATCATATCGATAGAGAATTTGATGGCGATCATTCTGGCATAGCTAGATTCTCTGTACGATGAGTAGATCAAAAGTTATGCCCGAAAAACACGTTTTGACGCGTTTTGCACGGTATACGGTAATGGATGCACTGTAGGTGCTCCAGTGAGACTCCCTATGCGAGATAAGATCATATCGATAGAGAATTTGATGGCGATCATTCTGGCATAGCTAGATTCTCTGTACGATGAGTAGATCAAAAGTTATGCCCGAAAAACACGTTTTAACGCATTTTGCACCTATGTCGGTAGTGGATGCACTGTAGGTGCTCCAGTGAGACTCCCTATGCGAGATAAGATCATATCGATAGAGAATTTGATGGCGATCATTCTGGCATAGCTAGATTCTCTGTACGATGAGTAGATCAAAAGTTATGCCCGAAAAACACGTTTTGACGCGTTTTGCACGGTATACGGTAATGGATACACTGTAGGTGCTCCAGTGAGACTCCCTATGCGAGATTAGATCATATCGATAGAGAATTTGATGGCGATCATTCTGGCATAGCTAGATTCTCTGTACGATGAGTAGATCAAAAGTTATGCCCGAAAAACACGTTTTAACGCATTTTGCACCTATGTCGGTAGTGGATGCACTGTAGGTGCTCCAGTGAGACTCCCTATGCGAGATAAGATCATATCGATAGAGAATTTGATGGCGATCATTCTGGCATAGCTAGATTCTCTGTACGATGAGTAGATCAAAAGTTATGCCCGAAAAACACGTTTTAACGCATTTTGCACCTATGTCGGTAGTGGATGCACTGTAGGTGCTCCAGTGAGACTCCCTATGCGAGATAAGATCATATCGATAGAGAATTTGATGGCGATCATTCTGGCATAGCTAGATTCTCTGTACGATGAGTAGATCAAAAGTTATGCCCGAAAAACACGTTTTGACGCGTTTTGCACGGTATACGGTAATGGATACACTGTAGGTGCTCCAGTGAGACTCCCTATGCGAGATTAGATCATATCGATAGAGAATTTGATGGCGATCATTCTGGCATAGCTAGATTCTCTGTACGATGAGTAGATCAAAAGTTATGCCCGAAAAACACGTTTTAACGCATTTTGCACCTATGTCGGTAGTGGATGCACTGTAGGTGCTCCAGTGAGACTCCCTATGCGAGATAAGATCATATCGATAGAGAATTTGATGGCGATCATTCTGGCATAGCTAGATTCTCTGTACGATGAGTAGATCAAAAGTTATGCCCGAAAAACACGTTTTGACGCGTTTTGCACGGTATACGGTAATGGATGCACTGTAGGTGCTCCAGTGAGACTCCCTATGCGAGATTAGATCATATCGATAGAGAATTTGATGGCGATCATTCTGGCATAGCTAGATTCTCTGTACGATGAGTAGATCAAAAGTTATGCCCGAAAAACACGTTTTAACGCATTTTGCACCTATGTCGGTAGTGGATGCACTGTAGGTGCTCCAGTGAGACTCCCTATGCGAGATAAGATCATATCGATAGAGAATTTGATGGCGATCATTCTGGCATAGCTAGATTCTCTGTACGATGAGTAGATCAAAAGTTATGCCCGAAAAACACGTTTTGACGCGTTTTGCACGGTATACGGTAATGGATACACTGTAGGTGCTCCAGTGAGACTCCCTATGCGAGATAAGATCATATCGATAGAGAATTTGATGGCGATCATTCTGGCATAGCTAGATTCTCTGTACGATGAGTAGATCAAAAGTTATGCCCGAAAAACACGTTTTGACGCGTTTTGCACGGTATACGGTAATGGATGCACTGTAGGTGCTCCAGTGAGACTCCCTATGCGAGATAAGATCATATCGATAGAGAATTTGATGGCGATCATTCTGGCATAGCTAGATTCTCTGTACGATGAGTAGATCAAAAGTTATGCCCGAAAAACACGTTTTAACGCATTTTGCACCTATGTCGGTAATGGATACACTGTAGGTGCTCCAGTGAGACTCCCTATGCGAGATAAGATCATATCGATAGAGAATTTGATGGCGATCATTGTGGCATAGCTAGATTCTCTGTACGATGAGTAGATCAAAAGTTATGCCCGAAAAACACGTTTTGACGCGTTTTGCACGGTATACGGTAATGGATGCACTGTAGGTGCTCCAGTGAGACTCCCTATGCGAGATTAGATCATATCGATAGAGAATTTGATGGCGATCATTCTGGCATAGCTAGATTCTCTGTACGATGAGTAGATCAAAAGTTATGCCCGAAAAACACGTTTTAACGCATTTTGCACCTATGTCGGTAGTGGATGCACTGTAGGTGCTCCAGTGAGACTCCCTATGCGAGATAAGATCATATCGATAGAGAATTTGATGGCGATCATTCTGGCATAGCTAGATTCTCTGTACGATGAGTAGATCAAAAGTTATGCCCGAAAAACACGTTTTAACGCATTTTGCACCTATGTCGGTAATGGATACACTGTAGGTGCTCCAGTGAGACTCCCTATGCGAGATAAGATCATATCGATAGAGAATTTGATGGCGATCATTCTGGCATAGCTAGATTCTCTGTACGATGAGTAGATCAAAAGTTATGCCCGAAAAACACGTTTTAACGCATTTTGCACCTATGTCGGTAGTGGATGCACTGTAGGTGCTCCAGTGAGACTCCCTATGCGAGATAAGATCATATCGATAGAGAATTTGATGGCGATCATTCTGGCATAGCTAGATTCTCTGTACGATGAGTAGATCAAAAGTTATGCCCGAAAAACACGTTTTGACGCGTTTTGCACGGTATACGGTAATGGATACACTGTAGGTGCTCCAGTGAGACTCCCTATGCGAGATTAGATCATATCGATAGAGAATTTGATGGCGATCATTCTGGCATAGCTAGATTCTCTGTACGATGAGTAGATCAAAAGTTATGCCCGAAAAACACGTTTTAACGCATTTTGCACCTATGTCGGTAGTGGATGCACTGTAGGTGCTCCAGTGAGACTCCCTATGCGAGATAAGATCATATCGATAGAGAATTTGATGGCGATCATTCTGGCATAGCTAGATTCTCTGTACGATGAGTAGATCAAAAGTTATGCCCGAAAAACACGTTTTAACGCATTTTGCACCTATGTCGGTAGTGGATGCACTGTAGGTGCTCCAGTGAGACTCCCTATGCGAGATAAGATCATATCGATAGAGAATTTGATGGCGATCATTCTGGCATAGCTAGATTCTCTGTACGATGAGTAGATCAAAAGTTATGCCCGAAAAACACGTTTTAACGCATTTTGCACCTATGTCGGTAGTGGATGCACTGTAGGTGCTCCAGTGAGACTCCCTATGCGAGATAAGATCATATCGATAGAGAATTTGATGGCGATCATTCTGGCATAGCTAGATTCTCTGTACGATGAGTAGATCAAAAGTTATGCCCGAAAAACACGTTTTAACGCATTTTGCACCTATGTCGGTAGTGGATGCACTGTAGGTGCTCCAGTGAGACTCCCTATGCGAGATAAGATCATATCGATAGAGAATTTGATGGCGATCATTCTGGCATAGCTAGATTCTCTGTACGATGAGTAGATCAAAAGTTATGCCCGAAAAACACGTTTTAACGCATTTTGCACCTATGTCGGTAGTGGATGCACTGTAGGTGCTCCAGTGAGACTCCCTATGCGAGATAAGATCATATCGATAGAGAATTTGATGGCGATCATTCTGGCATAGCTAGATTCTCTGTACGATGAGTAGATCAAAAGTTATGCCCGAAAAACACGTTTTAACGCATTTTGCACCTATGTCGGTAATGGATACACTGTAGGTGCTCCAGTGAGACTCCCTATGCGAGATAAGATCATATCGATAGAGAATTTGATGGCGATCATTCTGGCATAGCTAGATTCTCTGTACGATGAGTAGATCAAAAGTTATGCCCGAAAAACACGTTTTGACGCGTTTTGCACGGTATACGGTAATGGATACACTGTAGGTGCTCCAGTGAGACTCCCTATGCGAGATAAGATCATATCGATAGAGAATTTGATGGCGATCATTGTGGCATAGCTAGATTCTCTGTACGATGAGTAGATCAAAAGTTATGCCCGAAAAACACGTTTTGACGCGTTTTGCACGGTATACGGTAATGGATGCACTGTAGGTGCTCCAGTGAGACTCCCTATGCGAGATTAGATCATATCGATAGAGAATTTGATGGCGATCATTCTGGCATAGCTAGATTCTCTGTACGATGAGTAGATCAAAAGTTATGCCCGAAAAACACGTTTTGACGCGTTTTGCACGGTATACGGTAATGGATACACTGTAGGTGCTCCAGTGAGACTCCCTATGCGAGATAAGATCATATCGATAGAGAATTTGATGGCGATCATTCTGGCATAGCTAGATTCTCTGTACGATGAGTAGATCAAAAGTTATGCCCGAAAAACACGTTTTAACGCATTTTGCACCTATGTCGGTAATGGATACACTGTAGGTGCTCCAGTGAGACTCCCTATGCGAGATAAGATCATATCGATAGAGAATTTGATGGCGATCATTCTGGCATAGCTAGATTCTCTGTACGATGAGTAGATCAAAAGTTATGCCCGAAAAACACGTTTTAACGCATTTTGCACCTATGTCGGTAGTGGATGCACTGTAGGTGCTCCAGTGAGACTCCCTATGCGAGATAAGATCATATCGATAGAGAATTTGATGGCGATCATTCTGGCATAGCTAGATTCTCTGTACGATGAGTAGATCAAAAGTTATGCCCGAAAAACACGTTTTGACGCGTTTTGCACGGTATACGGTAATGGATACACTGTAGGTGCTCCAGTGAGACTCCCTATGCGAGATTAGATCATATCGATAGAGAATTTGATGGCGATCATTCTGGCATAGCTAGATTCTCTGTACGATGAGTAGATCAAAAGTTATGCCCGAAAAACACGTTTTAACGCATTTTGCACCTATGTCGGTAGTGGATGCACTGTAGGTGCTCCAGTGAGACTCCCTATGCGAGATAAGATCATATCGATAGAGAATTTGATGGCGATCATTCTGGCATAGCTAGATTCTCTGTACGATGAGTAGATCAAAAGTTATGCCCGAAAAACACGTTTTAACGCATTTTGCACCTATGTCGGTAGTGGATGCACTGTAGGTGCTCCAGTGAGACTCCCTATGCGAGATTAGATCATATCGATAGAGAATTTGATGGCGATCATTCTGGCATAGCTAGATTCTCTGTACGATGAGTAGATCAAAAGTTATGCCCGAAAAACACGTTTTGACGCGTTTTGCACGGTATACGGTAATGGATACACTGTAGGTGCTCCAGTGAGACTCCCTATGCGAGATAAGATCATATCGATAGAGAATTTGATGGCGATCATTCTGGCATAGCTAGATTCTCTGTACGATGAGTAGATCAAAAGTTATGCCCGAAAAACACGTTTTAACGCATTTTGCACCTATGTCGGTAGTGGATGCACTGTAGGTGCTCCAGTGAGACTCCCTATGCGAGATAAGATCATATCGATAGAGAATTTGATGGCGATCATTCTGGCATAGCTAGATTCTCTGTACGATGAGTAGATCAAAAGTTATGCCCGAAAAACACGTTTTAACGCATTTTGCACCTATGTCGGTAGTGGATGCACTGTAGGTGCTCCAGTGAGACTCCCTATGCGAGATAAGATCATATCGATAGAGAATTTGATGGCGATCATTCTGGCATAGCTAGATTCTCTGTACGATGAGTAGATCAAAAGTTATGCCCGAAAAACACGTTTTGACGCGTTTTGCACGGTATACGGTAATGGATACACTGTAGGTGCTCCAGTGAGACTCCCTATGCGAGATTAGATCATATCGATAGAGAATTTGATGGCGATCATTCTGGCATAGCTAGATTCTCTGTACGATGAGTAGATCAAAAGTTATGCCCGAAAAACACGTTTTAACGCATTTTGCACCTATGTCGGTAGTGGATGCACTGTAGGTGCTCCAGTGAGACTCCCTATGCGAGATAAGATCATATCGATAGAGAATTTGATGGCGATCATTCTGGCATAGCTAGATTCTCTGTACGATGAGTAGATCAAAAGTTATGCCCGAAAAACACGTTTTAACGCATTTTGCACCTATGTCGGTAGTGGATGCACTGTAGGTGCTCCAGTGAGACTCCCTATGCGAGATAAGATCATATCGATAGAGAATTTGATGGCGATCATTCTGGCATAGCTAGATTCTCTGTACGATGAGTAGATCAAAAGTTATGCCCGAAAAACACGTTTTAACGCATTTTGCACCTATGTCGGTAGTGGATGCACTGTAGGTGCTCCAGTGAGACTCCCTATGCGAGATAAGATCATATCGATAGAGAATTTGATGGCGATCATTCTGGCATAGCTAGATTCTCTGTACGATGAGTAGATCAAAAGTTATGCCCGAAAAACACGTTTTAACGCATTTTGCACCTATGTCGGTAATGGATACACTGTAGGTGCTCCAGTGAGACTCCCTATGCGAGATAAGATCATATCGATAGAGAATTTGATGGCGATCATTCTGGCATAGCTAGATTCTCTGTACGATGAGTAGATCAAAAGTTATGCCCGAAAAACACGTTTTGACGCGTTTTGCACGGTATACGGTAATGGATACACTGTAGGTGCTCCAGTGAGACTCCCTATGCGAGATAAGATCATATCGATAGAGAATTTGATGGCGATCATTGTGGCATAGCTAGATTCTCTGTACGATGAGTAGATCAAAAGTTATGCCCGAAAAACACGTTTTGACGCGTTTTGCACGGTATACGGTAATGGATGCACTGTAGGTGCTCCAGTGAGACTCCCTATGCGAGATTAGATCATATCGATAGAGAATTTGATGGCGATCATTCTGGCATAGCTAGATTCTCTGTACGATGAGTAGATCAAAAGTTATGCCCGAAAAACACGTTTTGACGCGTTTTGCACGGTATACGGTAATGGATACACTGTAGGTGCTCCAGTGAGACTCCCTATGCGAGATAAGATCATATCGATAGAGAATTTGATGGCGATCATTCTGGCATAGCTAGATTCTCTGTACGATGAGTAGATCAAAAGTTATGCCCGAAAAACACGTTTTAACGCATTTTGCACCTATGTCGGTAATGGATACACTGTAGGTGCTCCAGTGAGACTCCCTATGCGAGATAAGATCATATCGATAGAGAATTTGATGGCGATCATTCTGGCATAGCTAGATTCTCTGTACGATGAGTAGATCAAAAGTTATGCCCGAAAAACACGTTTTAACGCATTTTGCACCTATGTCGGTAGTGGATGCACTGTAGGTGCTCCAGTGAGACTCCCTATGCGAGATAAGATCATATCGATAGAGAATTTGATGGCGATCATTCTGGCATAGCTAGATTCTCTGTACGATGAGTAGATCAAAAGTTATGCCCGAAAAACACGTTTTGACGCGTTTTGCACGGTATACGGTAATGGATACACTGTAGGTGCTCCAGTGAGACTCCCTATGCGAGATTAGATCATATCGATAGAGAATTTGATGGCGATCATTCTGGCATAGCTAGATTCTCTGTACGATGAGTAGATCAAAAGTTATGCCCGAAAAACACGTTTTAACGCATTTTGCACCTATGTCGGTAGTGGATGCACTGTAGGTGCTCCAGTGAGACTCCCTATGCGAGATAAGATCATATCGATAGAGAATTTGATGGCGATCATTCTGGCATAGCTAGATTCTCTGTACGATGAGTAGATCAAAAGTTATGCCCGAAAAACACGTTTTAACGCATTTTGCACCTATGTCGGTAGTGGATGCACTGTAGGTGCTCCAGTGAGACTCCCTATGCGAGATTAGATCATATCGATAGAGAATTTGATGGCGATCATTCTGGCATAGCTAGATTCTCTGTACGATGAGTAGATCAAAAGTTATGCCCGAAAAACACGTTTTGACGCGTTTTGCACGGTATACGGTAATGGATACACTGTAGGTGCTCCAGTGAGACTCCCTATGCGAGATAAGATCATATCGATAGAGAATTTGATGGCGATCATTCTGGCATAGCTAGATTCTCTGTACGATGAGTAGATCAAAAGTTATGCCCGAAAAACACGTTTTAACGCATTTTGCACCTATGTCGGTAGTGGATGCACTGTAGGTGCTCCAGTGAGACTCCCTATGCGAGATAAGATCATATCGATAGAGAATTTGATGGCGATCATTCTGGCATAGCTAGATTCTCTGTACGATGAGTAGATCAAAAGTTATGCCCGAAAAACACGTTTTAACGCATTTTGCACCTATGTCGGTAGTGGATGCACTGTAGGTGCTCCAGTGAGACTCCCTATGCGAGATAAGATCATATCGATAGAGAATTTGATGGCGATCATTCTGGCATAGCTAGATTCTCTGTACGATGAGTAGATCAAAAGTTATGCCCGAAAAACACGTTTTGACGCGTTTTGCACGGTATACGGTAATGGATACACTGTAGGTGCTCCAGTGAGACTCCCTATGCGAGATTAGATCATATCGATAGAGAATTTGATGGCGATCATTCTGGCATAGCTAGATTCTCTGTACGATGAGTAGATCAAAAGTTATGCCCGAAAAACACGTTTTGACGCGTTTTGCACGGTATACGGTAATGGATGCACTGTAGGTGCTCCAGTGAGACTCCCTATGCGAGATTCGATCATATCGATAGAGAATTTGATGGCGATCATTCTGGCATAGCTAGATTCTCTGTACGATGAGTAGATCAAAAGTTATGCCCGAAAAACACGTTTTAACGCATTTTGCACCTATGTCGGTAGTGGATGCACTGTAGGTGCTCCAGTGAGACTCCCTATGCGAGATAAGATCATATCGATAGAGAATTTGATGGCGATCATTCTGGCATAGCTAGATTCTCTGTACGATGAGTAGATCAAAAGTTATGCCCGAAAAACACGTTTTAACGCATTTTGCACCTATGTCGGTAATGGATACACTGTAGGTGCTCCAGTGAGACTCCCTATGCGAGATAAGATCATATCGATAGAGAATTTGATGGCGATCATTCTGGCATAGCTAGATTCTCTGTACGATGAGTAGATCAAAAGTTATGCCCGAAAAACACGTTTTAACGCATTTTGCACCTATGTCGGTAGTGGATGCACTGTAGGTGCTCCAGTGAGACTCCCTATGCGAGATAAGATCATATCGATAGAGAATTTGATGGCGATCATTCTGGCATAGCTAGATTCTCTGTACGATGAGTAGATCAAAAGTTATGCCCGAAAAACACGTTTTAACGCATTTTGCACCTATGTCGGTAGTGGATGCACTGTAGGTGCTCCAGTGAGACTCCCTATGCGAGATAAGATCATATCGATAGAGAATTTGATGGCGATCATTCTGGCATAGCTAGATTCTCTGTACGATGAGTAGATCAAAAGTTATGCCCGAAAAACACGTTTTAACGCATTTTGCACCTATGTCGGTAGTGGATGCACTGTAGGTGCTCCAGTGAGACTCCCTATGCGAGATTAGATCATATCGATAGAGAATTTGATGGCGATCATTCTGGCATAGCTAGATTCTCTGTACGATGAGTAGATCAAAAGTTATGCCCGAAAAACACGTTTTGACGCGTTTTGCACGGTATACGGTAATGGATGCACTGTAGGTGCTCCAGTGAGACTCCCTATGCGAGATTCGATCATATCGATAGAGAATTTGATGGCGATCATTCTGGCATAGCTAGATTCTCTGTACGATGAGTAGATCAAAAGTTATGCCCGAAAAACACGTTTTAACGCATTTTGCACCTATGTCGGTAATGGATACACTGTAGGTGCTCCAGTGAGACTCCCTATGCGAGATAAGATCATATCGATAGAGAATTTGATGGCGATCATTGTGGCATAGCTAGATTCTCTGTACGATGAGTAGATCAAAAGTTATGCCCGAAAAACACGTTTTGACGCGTTTTGCACCTATGTCGGTAGTGGATGCACTGTAGGTGCTCCAGTGAGACTCCCTATGCGAGATAAGATCATATCGATAGAGAATTTGATGGCGATCATTCTGGCATAGCTAGATTCTCTGTACGATGAGTAGATCAAAAGTTATGCCCGAAAAACACGTTTTAACGCATTTTGCACCTATGTCGGTAGTGGATGCACTGTAGGTGCTCCAGTGAGACTCCCTATGCGAGATAAGATCATATCGATAGAGAATTTGATGGCGATCATTCTGGCATAGCTAGATTCTCTGTACGATGAGTAGATCAAAAGTTATGCCCGAAAAACACGTTTTAACGCATTTTGCACCTATGTCGGTAGTGGATGCACTGTAGGTGCTCCAGTGAGACTCCCTATGCGAGATAAGATCATATCGATAGAGAATTTGATGGCGATCATTCTGGCATAGCTAGATTCTCTGTACGATGAGTAGATCAAAAGTTATGCCCGAAAAACACGTTTTAACGCATTTTGCACCTATGTCGGTAATGGATACACTGTAGGTGCTCCAGTGAGACTCCCTATGCGAGATAAGATCATATCGATAGAGAATTTGATGGCGATCATTCTGGCATAGCTAGATTCTCTGTACGATGAGTAGATCAAAAGTTATGCCCGAAAAACACGTTTTAACGCATTTTGCACCTATGTCGGTAGTGGATGCACTGTAGGTGCTCCAGTGAGACTCCCTATGCGAGATAAGATCATATCGATAGAGAATTTGATGGCGATCATTCTGGCATAGCTAGATTCTCTGTACGATGAGTAGATCAAAAGTTATGCCCGAAAAACACGTTTTGACGCGTTTTGCACGGTATACGGTAATGGATACACTGTAGGTGCTCCAGTGAGACTCCCTATGCGAGATTAGATCATATCGATAGAGAATTTGATGGCGATCATTCTGGCATAGCTAGATTCTCTGTACGATGAGTAGATCAAAAGTTATGCCCGAAAAACACGTTTTAACGCATTTTGCACCTATGTCGGTAGTGGATGCACTGTAGGTGCTCCAGTGAGACTCCCTATGCGAGATAAGATCATATCGATAGAGAATTTGATGGCGATCATTCTGGCATAGCTAGATTCTCTGTACGATGAGTAGATCAAAAGTTATGCCCGAAAAACACGTTTTAACGCATTTTGCACCTATGTCGGTAGTGGATGCACTGTAGGTGCTCCAGTGAGACTCCCTATGCGAGATAAGATCATATCGATAGAGAATTTGATGGCGATCATTCTGGCATAGCTAGATTCTCTGTACGATGAGTAGATCAAAAGTTATGCCCGAAAAACACGTTTTGACGCGTTTTGCACGGTATACGGTAATGGATGCACTGTAGGTGCTCCAGTGAGACTCCCTATGCGAGATTAGATCATATCGATAGAGAATTTGATGGCGATCATTCTGGCATAGCTAGATTCTCTGTACGATGAGTAGATCAAAAGTTATGCCCGAAAAACACGTTTTAACGCATTTTGCACCTATGTCGGTAGTGGATGCACTGTAGGTGCTCCAGTGAGACTCCCTATGCGAGATAAGATCATATCGATAGAGAATTTGATGGCGATCATTCTGGCATAGCTAGATTCTCTGTACGATGAGTAGATCAAAAGTTATGCCCGAAAAACACGTTTTAACGCATTTTGCACCTATGTCGGTAGTGGATGCACTGTAGGTGCTCCAGTGAGACTCCCTATGCGAGATAAGATCATATCGATAGAGAATTTGATGGCGATCATTCTGGCATAGCTAGATTCTCTGTACGATGAGTAGATCAAAAGTTATGCCCGAAAAACACGTTTTAACGCATTTTGCACCTATGTCGGTAGTGGATGCACTGTAGGTGCTCCAGTGAGACTCCCTATGCGAGATAAGATCATATCGATAGAGAATTTGATGGCGATCATTCTGGCATAGCTAGATTCTCTGTACGATGAGTAGATCAAAAGTTATGCCCGAAAAACACGTTTTGACGCGTTTTGCACGGTATACGGTAATGGATACACTGTAGGTGCTCCAGTGAGACTCCCTATGCGAGATTAGATCATATCGATAGAGAATTTGATGGCGATCATTCTGGCATAGCTAGATTCTCTGTACGATGAGTAGATCAAAAGTTATGCCCGAAAAACACGTTTTAACGCATTTTGCACCTATGTCGGTAGTGGATGCACTGTAGGTGCTCCAGTGAGACTCCCTATGCGAGATAAGATCATATCGATAGAGAATTTGATGGCGATCATTCTGGCATAGCTAGATTCTCTGTACGATGAGTAGATCAAAAGTTATGCCCGAAAAACACGTTTTAACGCATTTTGCACCTATGTCGGTAGTGGATGCACTGTAGGTGCTCCAGTGAGACTCCCTATGCGAGATTAGATCATATCGATAGAGAATTTGATGGCGATCATTCTGGCATAGCTAGATTCTCTGTACGATGAGTAGATCAAAAGTTATGCCCGAAAAACACGTTTTGACGCGTTTTGCACGGTATACGGTAATGGATACACTGTAGGTGCTCCAGTGAGACTCCCTATGCGAGATAAGATCATATCGATAGAGAATTTGATGGCGATCATTCTGGCATAGCTAGATTCTCTGTACGATGAGTAGATCAAAAGTTATGCCCGAAAAACACGTTTTAACGCATTTTGCACCTATGTCGGTAGTGGATGCACTGTAGGTGCTCCAGTGAGACTCCCTATGCGAGATAAGATCATATCGATAGAGAATTTGATGGCGATCATTCTGGCATAGCTAGATTCTCTGTACGATGAGTAGATCAAAAGTTATGCCCGAAAAACACGTTTTAACGCATTTTGCACCTATGTCGGTAGTGGATGCACTGTAGGTGCTCCAGTGAGACTCCCTATGCGAGATAAGATCATATCGATAGAGAATTTGATGGCGATCATTCTGGCATAGCTAGATTCTCTGTACGATGAGTAGATCAAAAGTTATGCCCGAAAAACACGTTTTGACGCGTTTTGCACGGTATACGGTAATGGATACACTGTAGGTGCTCCAGTGAGACTCCCTATGCGAGATTAGATCATATCGATAGAGAATTTGATGGCGATCATTCTGGCATAGCTAGATTCTCTGTACGATGAGTAGATCAAAAGTTATGCCCGAAAAACACGTTTTAACGCATTTTGCACCTATGTCGGTAGTGGATGCACTGTAGGTGCTCCAGTGAGACTCCCTATGCGAGATAAGATCATATCGATAGAGAATTTGATGGCGATCATTCTGGCATAGCTAGATTCTCTGTACGATGAGTAGATCAAAAGTTATGCCCGAAAAACACGTTTTAACGCATTTTGCACCTATGTCGGTAGTGGATGCACTGTAGGTGCTCCAGTGAGACTCCCTATGCGAGATAAGATCATATCGATAGAGAATTTGATGGCGATCATTCTGGCATAGCTAGATTCTCTGTACGATGAGTAGATCAAAAGTTATGCCCGAAAAACACGTTTTGACGCGTTTTGCACGGTATACGGTAATGGATACACTGTAGGTGCTCCAGTGAGACTCCCTATGCGAGATAAGATCATATCGATAGAGAATTTGATGGCGATCATTCTGGCATAGCTAGATTCTCTGTACGATGAGTAGATCAAAAGTTATGCCCGAAAAACACGTTTTAACGCATTTTGCACCTATGTCGGTAGTGGATGCACTGTAGGTGCTCCAGTGAGACTCCCTATGCGAGATAAGATCATATCGATAGAGAATTTGATGGCGATCATTCTGGCATAGCTAGATTCTCTGTACGATGAGTAGATCAAAAGTTATGCCCGAAAAACACGTTTTGACGCGTTTTGCACGGTATACGGTAATGGATACACTGTAGGTGCTCCAGTGAGACTCCCTATGCGAGATTAGATCATATCGATAGAGAATTTGATGGCGATCATTCTGGCATAGCTAGATTCTCTGTACGATGAGTAGATCAAAAGTTATGCCCGAAAAACACGTTTTGACGCGTTTTGCACGGTATACGGTAATGGATGCACTGTAGGTGCTCCAGTGAGACTCCCTATGCGAGATTCGATCATATCGATAGAGAATTTGATGGCGATCATTCTGGCATAGCTAGATTCTCTGTACGATGAGTAGATCAAAAGTTATGCCCGAAAAACACGTTTTAACGCATTTTGCACCTATGTCGGTAGTGGATGCACTGTAGGTGCTCCAGTGAGACTCCCTATGCGAGATAAGATCATATCGATAGAGAATTTGATGGCGATCATTCTGGCATAGCTAGATTCTCTGTACGATGAGTAGATCAAAAGTTATGCCCGAAAAACACGTTTTAACGCATTTTGCACCTATGTCGGTAATGGATACACTGTAGGTGCTCCAGTGAGACTCCCTATGCGAGATAAGATCATATCGATAGAGAATTTGATGGCGATCATTCTGGCATAGCTAGATTCTCTGTACGATGAGTAGATCAAAAGTTATGCCCGAAAAACACGTTTTAACGCATTTTGCACCTATGTCGGTAGTGGATGCACTGTAGGTGCTCCAGTGAGACTCCCTATGCGAGATAAGATCATATCGATAGAGAATTTGATGGCGATCATTCTGGCATAGCTAGATTCTCTGTACGATGAGTAGATCAAAAGTTATGCCCGAAAAACACGTTTTAACGCATTTTGCACCTATGTCGGTAGTGGATGCACTGTAGGTGCTCCAGTGAGACTCCCTATGCGAGATAAGATCATATCGATAGAGAATTTGATGGCGATCATTCTGGCATAGCTAGATTCTCTGTACGATGAGTAGATCAAAAGTTATGCCCGAAAAACACGTTTTAACGCATTTTGCACCTATGTCGGTAGTGGATGCACTGTAGGTGCTCCAGTGAGACTCCCTATGCGAGATTAGATCATATCGATAGAGAATTTGATGGCGATCATTCTGGCATAGCTAGATTCTCTGTACGATGAGTAGATCAAAAGTTATGCCCGAAAAACACGTTTTGACGCGTTTTGCACGGTATACGGTAATGGATGCACTGTAGGTGCTCCAGTGAGACTCCCTATGCGAGATTCGATCATATCGATAGAGAATTTGATGGCGATCATTCTGGCATAGCTAGATTCTCTGTACGATGAGTAGATCAAAAGTTATGCCCGAAAAACACGTTTTAACGCATTTTGCACCTATGTCGGTAATGGATACACTGTAGGTGCTCCAGTGAGACTCCCTATGCGAGATAAGATCATATCGATAGAGAATTTGATGGCGATCATTGTGGCATAGCTAGATTCTCTGTACGATGAGTAGATCAAAAGTTATGCCCGAAAAACACGTTTTGACGCGTTTTGCACCTATGTCGGTAGTGGATGCACTGTAGGTGCTCCAGTGAGACTCCCTATGCGAGATAAGATCATATCGATAGAGAATTTGATGGCGATCATTCTGGCATAGCTAGATTCTCTGTACGATGAGTAGATCAAAAGTTATGCCCGAAAAACACGTTTTAACGCATTTTGCACCTATGTCGGTAGTGGATGCACTGTAGGTGCTCCAGTGAGACTCCCTATGCGAGATAAGATCATATCGATAGAGAATTTGATGGCGATCATTCTGGCATAGCTAGATTCTCTGTACGATGAGTAGATCAAAAGTTATGCCCGAAAAACACGTTTTAACGCATTTTGCACCTATGTCGGTAGTGGATGCACTGTAGGTGCTCCAGTGAGACTCCCTATGCGAGATAAGATCATATCGATAGAGAATTTGATGGCGATCATTCTGGCATAGCTAGATTCTCTGTACGATGAGTAGATCAAAAGTTATGCCCGAAAAACACGTTTTAACGCATTTTGCACCTATGTCGGTAATGGATACACTGTAGGTGCTCCAGTGAGACTCCCTATGCGAGATAAGATCATATCGATAGAGAATTTGATGGCGATCATTCTGGCATAGCTAGATTCTCTGTACGATGAGTAGATCAAAAGTTATGCCCGAAAAACACGTTTTAACGCATTTTGCACCTATGTCGGTAGTGGATGCACTGTAGGTGCTCCAGTGAGACTCCCTATGCGAGATAAGATCATATCGATAGAGAATTTGATGGCGATCATTCTGGCATAGCTAGATTCTCTGTACGATGAGTAGATCAAAAGTTATGCCCGAAAAACACGTTTTGACGCGTTTTGCACGGTATACGGTAATGGATACACTGTAGGTGCTCCAGTGAGACTCCCTATGCGAGATTAGATCATATCGATAGAGAATTTGATGGCGATCATTCTGGCATAGCTAGATTCTCTGTACGATGAGTAGATCAAAAGTTATGCCCGAAAAACACGTTTTAACGCATTTTGCACCTATGTCGGTAGTGGATGCACTGTAGGTGCTCCAGTGAGACTCCCTATGCGAGATAAGATCATATCGATAGAGAATTTGATGGCGATCATTCTGGCATAGCTAGATTCTCTGTACGATGAGTAGATCAAAAGTTATGCCCGAAAAACACGTTTTAACGCATTTTGCACCTATGTCGGTAGTGGATGCACTGTAGGTGCTCCAGTGAGACTCCCTATGCGAGATAAGATCATATCGATAGAGAATTTGATGGCGATCATTCTGGCATAGCTAGATTCTCTGTACGATGAGTAGATCAAAAGTTATGCCCGAAAAACACGTTTTGACGCGTTTTGCACGGTATACGGTAATGGATGCACTGTAGGTGCTCCAGTGAGACTCCCTATGCGAGATTAGATCATATCGATAGAGAATTTGATGGCGATCATTCTGGCATAGCTAGATTCTCTGTACGATGAGTAGATCAAAAGTTATGCCCGAAAAACACGTTTTAACGCATTTTGCACCTATGTCGGTAGTGGATGCACTGTAGGTGCTCCAGTGAGACTCCCTATGCGAGATAAGATCATATCGATAGAGAATTTGATGGCGATCATTCTGGCATAGCTAGATTCTCTGTACGATGAGTAGATCAAAAGTTATGCCCGAAAAACACGTTTTAACGCATTTTGCACCTATGTCGGTAGTGGATGCACTGTAGGTGCTCCAGTGAGACTCCCTATGCGAGATAAGATCATATCGATAGAGAATTTGATGGCGATCATTCTGGCATAGCTAGATTCTCTGTACGATGAGTAGATCAAAAGTTATGCCCGAAAAACACGTTTTAACGCATTTTGCACCTATGTCGGTAGTGGATGCACTGTAGGTGCTCCAGTGAGACTCCCTATGCGAGATAAGATCATATCGATAGAGAATTTGATGGCGATCATTCTGGCATAGCTAGATTCTCTGTACGATGAGTAGATCAAAAGTTATGCCCGAAAAACACGTTTTAACGCATTTTGCACCTATGTCGGTAGTGGATGCACTGTAGGTGCTCCAGTGAGACTCCCTATGCGAGATAAGATCATATCGATAGAGAATTTGATGGCGATCATTCTGGCATAGCTAGATTCTCTGTACGATGAGTAGATCAAAAGTTATGCCCGAAAAACACGTTTTAACGCATTTTGCACCTATGTCGGTAGTGGATGCACTGTAGGTGCTCCAGTGAGACTCCCTATGCGAGATAAGATCATATCGATAGAGAATTTGATGGCGATCATTCTGGCATAGCTAGATTCTCTGTACGATGAGTAGATCAAAAGTTATGCCCGAAAAACACGTTTTAACGCATTTTGCACCTATGTCGGTAGTGGATGCACTGTAGGTGCTCCAGTGAGACTCCCTATGCGAGATAAGATCATATCGATAGAGAATTTGATGGCGATCATTCTGGCATAGCTAGATTCTCTGTACGATGAGTAGATCAAAAGTTATGCCCGAAAAACACGTTTTGACGCGTTTTGCACGGTATACGGTAATGGATGCACTGTAGGTGCTCCAGTGAGACTCCCTATGCGAGATTAGATCATATCGATAGAGAATTTGATGGCGATCATTCTGGCATAGCTAGATTCTCTGTACGATGAGTAGATCAAAAGTTATGCCCGAAAAACACGTTTTAACGCATTTTGCACCTATGTCGGTAGTGGATGCACTGTAGGTGCTCCAGTGAGACTCCCTATGCGAGATAAGATCATATCGATAGAGAATTTGATGGCGATCATTCTGGCATAGCTAGATTCTCTGTACGATGAGTAGATCAAAAGTTATGCCCGAAAAACACGTTTTAACGCATTTTGCACCTATGTCGGTAGTGGATGCACTGTAGGTGCTCCAGTGAGACTCCCTATGCGAGATAAGATCATATCGATAGAGAATTTGATGGCGATCATTCTGGCATAGCTAGATTCTCTGTACGATGAGTAGATCAAAAGTTATGCCCGAAAAACACGTTTTAACGCATTTTGCACCTATGTCGGTAATGGATACACTGTAGGTGCTCCAGTGAGACTCCCTATGCGAGATAAGATCATATCGATAGAGAATTTGATGGCGATCATTCTGGCATAGCTAGATTCTCTGTACGATGAGTAGATCAAAAGTTATGCCCGAAAAACACGTTTTAACGCATTTTGCACCTATGTCGGTAGTGGATGCACTGTAGGTGCTCCAGTGAGACTCCCTATGCGAGATAAGATCATATCGATAGAGAATTTGATGGCGATCATTCTGGCATAGCTAGATTCTCTGTACGATGAGTAGATCAAAAGTTATGCCCGAAAAACACGTTTTGACGCGTTTTGCACCTATGTCGGTAATGGATGCACTGCAGGTGCTGCAGTGAGACTCCCTATGCGAGATTAGATCATATCGATAGAGAATTTGATGGCGATCATTCTGGCATAGCTAGATTCTCTGTACGATGAGTAGATCAAAAGTTATGCCCGAAAAACACGTTTTAACGCATTTTGCACCTATGTCGGTAGTGGATGCACTGTAGGTGCTCCAGTGAGACTCCCTATGCGAGATTAGATCATATCGATAGAGAATTTGATGGCGATCATTCTGGCATAGCTAGATTCTCTGTACGATGAGTAGATCAAAAGTTATGCCCGAAAAACACGTTTTAACGCATTTTGCACCTATGTCGGTAGTGGATGCACTGTAGGTGCTCCAGTGAGACTCCCTATGCGAGATAAGATCATATCGATAGAGAATTTGATGGCGATCATTCTGGCATAGCTAGATTCTCTGTACGATGAGTAGATCAAAAGTTATGCCCGAAAAACACGTTTTAACGCATTTTGCACCTATGTCGGTAGTGGATGCACTGTAGGTGCTCCAGTGAGACTCCCTATGCGAGATAAGATCATATCGATAGAGAATTTGATGGCGATCATTCTGGCATAGCTAGATTCTCTGTACGATGAGTAGATCAAAAGTTATGCCCGAAAAACACGTTTTAACGCATTTTGCACCTATGTCGGTAATGGATACACTGTAGGTGCTCCAGTGAGACTCCCTATGCGAGATAAGATCATATCGATAGAGAATTTGATGGCGATCATTCTGGCATAGCTAGATTCTCTGTACGATGAGTAGATCAAAAGTTATGCCCGAAAAACACGTTTTAACGCATTTTGCACCTATGTCGGTAGTGGATGCACTGTAGGTGCTCCAGTGAGACTCCCTATGCGAGATAAGATCATATCGATAGAGAATTTGATGGCGATCATTCTGGCATAGCTAGATTCTCTGTACGATGAGTAGATCAAAAGTTATGCCCGAAAAACACGTTTTAACGCATTTTGCACCTATGTCGGTAGTGGATGCACTGTAGGTGCTCCAGTGAGACTCCCTATGCGAGATAAGATCATATCGATAGAGAATTTGATGGCGATCATTCTGGCATAGCTAGATTCTCTGTACGATGAGTAGATCAAAAGTTATGCCCGAAAAACACGTTTTAACGCATTTTGCACCTATGTCGGTAGTGGATGCACTGTAGGTGCTCCAGTGAGACTCCCTATGCGAGATAAGATCATATCGATAGAGAATTTGATGGCGATCATTCTGGCATAGCTAGATTCTCTGTACGATGAGTAGATCAAAAGTTATGCCCGAAAAACACGTTTTAACGCATTTTGCACCTATGTCGGTAGTGGATGCACTGTAGGTGCTCCAGTGAGACTCCCTATGCGAGATAAGATCATATCGATAGAGAATTTGATGGCGATCATTCTGGCATAGCTAGATTCTCTGTACGATGAGTAGATCAAAAGTTATGCCCGAAAAACACGTTTTAACGCATTTTGCACCTATGTCGGTAGTGGATGCACTGTAGGTGCTCCAGTGAGACTCCCTATGCGAGATAAGATCATATCGATAGAGAATTTGATGGCGATCATTCTGGCATAGCTAGATTCTCTGTACGATGAGTAGATCAAAAGTTATGCCCGAAAAACACGTTTTGACGCGTTTTGCACGGTATACGGTAATGGATACACTGTAGGTGCTCCAGTGAGACTCCCTATGCGAGATTAGATCATATCGATAGAGAATTTGATGGCGATCATTCTGGCATAGCTAGATTCTCTGTACGATGAGTAGATCAAAAGTTATGCCCGAAAAACACGTTTTGACGCGTTTTGCACGGTATACGGTAATGGATGCACTGTAGGTGCTCCAGTGAGACTCCCTATGCGAGATTCGATCATATCGATAGAGAATTTGATGGCGATCATTCTGGCATAGCTAGATTCTCTGTACGATGAGTAGATCAAAAGTTATGCCCGAAAAACACGTTTTAACGCATTTTGCACCTATGTCGGTAGTGGATGCACTGTAGGTGCTCCAGTGAGACTCCCTATGCGAGATAAGATCATATCGATAGAGAATTTGATGGCGATCATTCTGGCATAGCTAGATTCTCTGTACGATGAGTAGATCAAAAGTTATGCCCGAAAAACACGTTTTAACGCATTTTGCACCTATGTCGGTAATGGATACACTGTAGGTGCTCCAGTGAGACTCCCTATGCGAGATAAGATCATATCGATAGAGAATTTGATGGCGATCATTGTGGCATAGCTAGATTCTCTGTACGATGAGTAGATCAAAAGTTATGCCCGAAAAACACGTTTTGACGCGTTTTGCACCTATGTCGGTAGTGGATGCACTGTAGGTGCTCCAGTGAGACTCCCTATGCGAGATAAGATCATATCGATAGAGAATTTGATGGCGATCATTCTGGCATAGCTAGATTCTCTGTACGATGAGTAGATCAAAAGTTATGCCCGAAAAACACGTTTTGACGCGTTTTGCACCTATGTCGGTAGTGGATGCACTGTAGGTGCTCCAGTGAGACTCCCTATGCGAGATAAGATCATATCGATAGAGAATTTGATGGCGATCATTCTGGCATAGCTAGATTCTCTGTACGATGAGTAGATCAAAAGTTATGCCCGAAAAACACGTTTTAACGCATTTTGCACCTATGTCGGTAGTGGATGCACTGTAGGTGCTCCAGTGAGACTCCCTATGCGAGATAAGATCATATCGATAGAGAATTTGATGGCGATCATTCTGGCATAGCTAGATTCTCTGTACGATGAGTAGATCAAAAGTTATGCCCGAAAAACACGTTTTAACGCATTTTGCACCTATGTCGGTAGTGGATGCACTGTAGGTGCTCCAGTGAGACTCCCTATGCGAGATAAGATCATATCGATAGAGAATTTGATGGCGATCATTCTGGCATAGCTAGATTCTCTGTACGATGAGTAGATCAAAAGTTATGCCCGAAAAACACGTTTTGACGCGTTTTGCACGGTATACGGTAATGGATGCACTGTAGGTGCTCCAGTGAGACTCCCTATGCGAGATTAGATCATATCGATAGAGAATTTGATGGCGATCATTCTGGCATAGCTAGATTCTCTGTACGATGAGTAGATCAAAAGTTATGCCCGAAAAACACGTTTTAACGCATTTTGCACCTATGTCGGTAGTGGATGCACTGTAGGTGCTCCAGTGAGACTCCCTATGCGAGATAAGATCATATCGATAGAGAATTTGATGGCGATCATTCTGGCATAGCTAGATTCTCTGTACGATGAGTAGATCAAAAGTTATGCCCGAAAAACACGTTTTGACGCGTTTTGCACCTATGTCGGTAGTGGATGCACTGTAGGTGCTCCAGTGAGACTCCCTATGCGAGATAAGATCATATCGATAGAGAATTTGATGGCGATCATTCTGGCATAGCTAGATTCTCTGTACGATGAGTAGATCAAAAGTTATGCCCGAAAAACACGTTTTAACGCATTTTGCACCTATGTCGGTAGTGGATGCACTGTAGGTGCTCCAGTGAGACTCCCTATGCGAGATAAGATCATATCGATAGAGAATTTGATGGCGATCATTCTGGCATAGCTAGATTCTCTGTACGATGAGTAGATCAAAAGTTATGCCCGAAAAACACGTTTTAACGCATTTTGCACCTATGTCGGTAGTGGATGCACTGTAGGTGCTCCAGTGAGACTCCCTATGCGAGATAAGATCATATCGATAGAGAATTTGATGGCGATCATTCTGGCATAGCTAGATTCTCTGTACGATGAGTAGATCAAAAGTTATGCCCGAAAAACACGTTTTGACGCGTTTTGCACGGTATACGGTAATGGATGCACTGTAGGTGCTCCAGTGAGACTCCCTATGCGAGATTAGATCATATCGATAGAGAATTTGATGGCGATCATTCTGGCATAGCTAGATTCTCTGTACGATGAGTAGATCAAAAGTTATGCCCGAAAAACACGTTTTAACGCATTTTGCACCTATGTCGGTAGTGGATGCACTGTAGGTGCTCCAGTGAGACTCCCTATGCGAGATAAGATCATATCGATAGAGAATTTGATGGCGATCATTCTGGCATAGCTAGATTCTCTGTACGATGAGTAGATCAAAAGTTATGCCCGAAAAACACGTTTTAACGCATTTTGCACCTATGTCGGTAGTGGATGCACTGTAGGTGCTCCAGTGAGACTCCCTATGCGAGATAAGATCATATCGATAGAGAATTTGATGGCGATCATTCTGGCATAGCTAGATTCTCTGTACGATGAGTAGATCAAAAGTTATGCCCGAAAAACACGTTTTGACGCGTTTTGCACGGTATACGGTAATGGATGCACTGTAGGTGCTCCAGTGAGACTCCCTATGCGAGATTAGATCATATCGATAGAGAATTTGATGGCGATCATTCTGGCATAGCTAGATTCTCTGTACGATGAGTAGATCAAAAGTTATGCCCGAAAAACACGTTTTAACGCATTTTGCACCTATGTCGGTAGTGGATGCACTGTAGGTGCTCCAGTGAGACTCCCTATGCGAGATAAGATCATATCGATAGAGAATTTGATGGTGATCATTCTGGCATAGCTAGATTCTCTGTACGATGAGTAGATCAAAAGTTATGCCCGAAAAACACGTTTTGACGCGTTTTGCACGGTATACGGTAATGGATACACTGTAGGTGCTCCAGTGAGACTCCCTATGCGAGATTAGATCATATCGATAGAGAATTTGATGGCGATCATTCTGGCATAGCTAGATTCTCTGTACGATGAGTAGATCAAAAGTTATGCCCGAAAAACACGTTTTAACGCATTTTGCACCTATGTCGGTAGTGGATGCACTGTAGGTGCTCCAGTGAGACTCCCTATGCGAGATAAGATCATATCGATAGAGAATTTGATGGCGATCATTCTGGCATAGCTAGATTCTCTGTACGATGAGTAGATCAAAAGTTATGCCCGAAAAACACGTTTTAACGCATTTTGCACCTATGTCGGTAGTGGATGCACTGTAGGTGCTCCAGTGAGACTCCCTATGCGAGATAAGATCATATCGATAGAGAATTTGATGGCGATCATTCTGGCATAGCTAGATTCTCTGTACGATGAGTAGATCAAAAGTTATGCCCGAAAAACACGTTTTGACGCGTTTTGCACGGTATACGGTAATGGATGCACTGTAGGTGCTCCAGTGAGACTCCCTATGCGAGATTAGATCATATCGATAGAGAATTTGATGGCGATCATTCTGGCATAGCTAGATTCTCTGTACGATGAGTAGATCAAAAGTTATGCCCGAAAAACACGTTTTAACGCATTTTGCACCTATGTCGGTAGTGGATGCACTGTAGGTGCTCCAGTGAGACTCCCTATGCGAGATAAGATCATATCGATAGAGAATTTGATGGCGATCATTCTGGCATAGCTAGATTCTCTGTACGATGAGTAGATCAAAAGTTATGCCCGAAAAACACGTTTTGACGCGTTTTGCACGGTATACGGTAATGGATACACTGTAGGTGCTCCAGTGAGACTCCCTATGCGAGATAAGATCATATCGATAGAGAATTTGATGGCGATCATTCTGGCATAGCTAGATTCTCTGTACGATGAGTAGATCAAAAGTTATGCCCGAAAAACACGTTTTGACGCGTTTTGCACGGTATACGGTAATGGATGCACTGTAGGTGCTCCAGTGAGACTCCCTATGCGAGATAAGATCATATCGATAGAGAATTTGATGGCGATCATTCTGGCATAGCTAGATTCTCTGTACGATGAGTAGATCAAAAGTTATGCCCGAAAAACACGTTTTAACGCATTTTGCACCTATGTCGGTAGTGGATGCACTGTAGGTGCTCCAGTGAGACTCCCTATGCGAGATAAGATCATATCGATAGAGAATTTGATGGCGATCATTCTGGCATAGCTAGATTCTCTGTACGATGAGTAGATCAAAAGTTATGCCCGAAAAACACGTTTTGACGCGTTTTGCACGGTATACGGTAATGGATACACTGTAGGTGCTCCAGTGAGACTCCCTATGCGAGATTAGATCATATCGATAGAGAATTTGATGGCGATCATTCTGGCATAGCTAGATTCTCTGTACGATGAGTAGATCAAAAGTTATGCCCGAAAAACACGTTTTGACGCGTTTTGCACGGTATACGGTAATGGATGCACTGTAGGTGCTCCAGTGAGACTCCCTATGCGAGATAAGATCATATCGATAGAGAATTTGATGGCGATCATTCTGGCATAGCTAGATTCTCTGTACGATGAGTAGATCAAAAGTTATGCCCGAAAAACACGTTTTAACGCATTTTGCACCTATGTCGGTAGTGGATGCACTGTAGGTGCTCCAGTGAGACTCCCTATGCGAGATAAGATCATATCGATAGAGAATTTGATGGCGATCATTCTGGCATAGCTAGATTCTCTGTACGATGAGTAGATCAAAAGTTATGCCCGAAAAACACGTTTTGACGCGTTTTGCACGGTATACGGTAATGGATGCACTGTAGGTGCTCCAGTGAGACTCCCTATGCGAGATTAGATCATATCGATAGAGAATTTGATGGCGATCATTCTGGCATAGCTAGATTCTCTGTACGATGAGTAGATCAAAAGTTATGCCCGAAAAACACGTTTTAACGCATTTTGCACCTATGTCGGTAGTGGATGCACTGTAGGTGCTCCAGTGAGACTCCCTATGCGAGATAAGATCATATCGATAGAGAATTTGATGGCGATCATTCTGGCATAGCTAGATTCTCTGTACGATGAGTAGATCAAAAGTTATGCCCGAAAAACACGTTTTGACGCGTTTTGCACGGTATACGGTAATGGATACACTGTAGGTGCTCCAGTGAGACTCCCTATGCGAGATAAGATCATATCGATAGAGAATTTGATGGCGATCATTCTGGCATAGCTAGATTCTCTGTACGATGAGTAGATCAAAAGTTATGCCCGAAAAACACGTTTTGACGCGTTTTGCACGGTATACGGTAATGGATACACTGTAGGTGCTCCAGTGAGACTCCCTATGCGAGATAAGATCATATCGATAGAGAATTTGATGGCGATCATTCTGGCATAGCTAGATTCTCTGTACGATGAGTAGATCAAAAGTTATGCCCGAAAAACACGTTTTGACGCGTTTTGCACGGTATACGGTAATGGATACACTGTAGGTGCTCCAGTGAGACTCCCTATGCGAGATTAGATCATATCGATAGAGAATTTGATGGCGATCATTCTGGCATAGCTAGATTCTCTGTACGATGAGTAGATCAAAAGTTATGCCCGAAAAACACGTTTTGACGCGTTTTGCACGGTATACGGTAATGGATGCACTGTAGGTGCTCCAGTGAGACTCCCTATGCGAGATAAGATCATATCGATAGAGAATTTGATGGCGATCATTCTGGCATAGCTAGATTCTCTGTACGATGAGTAGATCAAAAGTTATGCCCGAAAAACACGTTTTAACGCATTTTGCACCTATGTCGGTAGTGGATGCACTGTAGGTGCTCCAGTGAGACTCCCTATGCGAGATAAGATCATATCGATAGAGAATTTGATGGCGATCATTCTGGCATAGCTAGATTCTCTGTACGATGAGTAGATCAAAAGTTATGCCCGAAAAACACGTTTTGACGCGTTTTGCACGGTATACGGTAATGGATGCACTGTAGGTGCTCCAGTGAGACTCCCTATGCGAGATTAGATCATATCGATAGAGAATTTGATGGCGATCATTCTGGCATAGCTAGATTCTCTGTACGATGAGTAGATCAAAAGTTATGCCCGAAAAACACGTTTTAACGCATTTTGCACCTATGTCGGTAGTGGATGCACTGTAGGTGCTCCAGTGAGACTCCCTATGCGAGATAAGATCATATCGATAGAGAATTTGATGGCGATCATTCTGGCATAGCTAGATTCTCTGTACGATGAGTAGATCAAAAGTTATGCCCGAAAAACACGTTTTGACGCGTTTTGCACGGTATACGGTAATGGATACACTGTAGGTGCTCCAGTGAGACTCCCTATGCGAGATTAGATCATATCGATAGAGAATTTGATGGCGATCATTCTGGCATAGCTAGATTCTCTGTACGATGAGTAGATCAAAAGTTATGCCCGAAAAACACGTTTTGACGCGTTTTGCACGGTATACGGTAATGGATACACTGTAGGTGCTCCAGTGAGACTCCCTATGCGAGATAAGATCATATCGATAGAGAATTTGATGGCGATCATTCTGGCATAGCTAGATTCTCTGTACGATGAGTAGATCAAAAGTTATGCCCGAAAAACACGTTTTGACGCGTTTTGCACGGTATACGGTAATGGATGCACTGTAGGTGCTCCAGTGAGACTCCCTATGCGAGATAAGATCATATCGATAGAGAATTTGATGGCGATCATTCTGGCATAGCTAGATTCTCTGTACGATGAGTAGATCAAAAGTTATGCCCGAAAAACACGTTTTAACGCATTTTGCACCTATGTCGGTAGTGGATGCACTGTAGGTGCTCCAGTGAGACTCCCTATGCGAGATAAGATCATATCGATAGAGAATTTGATGGCGATCATTCTGGCATAGCTAGATTCTCTGTACGATGAGTAGATCAAAAGTTATGCCCGAAAAACACGTTTTGACGCGTTTTGCACGGTATACGGTAATGGATGCACTGTAGGTGCTCCAGTGAGACTCCCTATGCGAGATAAGATCATATCGATAGAGAATTTGATGGCGATCATTCTGGCATAGCTAGATTCTCTGTACGATGAGTAGATCAAAAGTTATGCCCGAAAAACACGTTTTGACGCGTTTTGCACGGTATACGGTAATGGATGCACTGTAGGTGCTCCAGTGAGACTCCCTATGCGAGATTAGATCATATCGATAGAGAATTTGATGGCGATCATTCTGGCATAGCTAGATTCTCTGTACGATGAGTAGATCAAAAGTTATGCCCGAAAAACACGTTTTAACGCATTTTGCACCTATGTCGGTAGTGGATGCACTGTAGGTGCTCCAGTGAGACTCCCTATGCGAGATAAGATCATATCGATAGAGAATTTGATGGCGATCATTCTGGCATAGCTAGATTCTCTGTACGATGAGTAGATCAAAAGTTATGCCCGAAAAACACGTTTTGACGCGTTTTGCACGGTATACGGTAATGGATGCACTGTAGGTGCTCCAGTGAGACTCCCTATGCGAGATTAGATCATATCGATAGAGAATTTGATGGCGATCATTCTGGCATAGCTAGATTCTCTGTACGATGAGTAGGTCAAAAGTTATGCCCGAAAAACACGTTTTAACGCATTTTGCACCTATGTCGGTAGTGGATGCACTGTAGGTGCTCCAGTGAGACTCCCTATGCGAGATAAGATCATATCGATAGAGAATTTGATGGCGATCATTCTGGCATAGCTAGATTCTCTGTACGATGAGTAGATCAAAAGTTATGCCCGAAAAACACGTTTTAACGCATTTTGCACCTATGTCGGTAGTGGATGCACTGTAGGTGCTCCAGTGAGACTCCCTATGCGAGATAAGATCATATCGATAGAGAATTTGATGGCGATCATTCTGGCATAGCTAGATTCTCTGTACGATGAGTAGATCAAAAGTTATGCCCGAAAAACACGTTTTGACGCGTTTTGCACGGTATACGGTAATGGATGCACTGTAGGTGCTCCAGTGAGACTCCCTATGCGAGATTAGATCATATCGATAGAGAATTTGATGGCGATCATTCTGGCATAGCTAGATTCTCTGTACGATGAGTAGGTCAAAAGTTATGCCCGAAAAACACGTTTTAACGCATTTTGCACCTATGTCGGTAGTGGATGCACTGTAGGTGCTCCAGTGAGACTCCCTATGCGAGATAAGATCATATCGATAGAGAATTTGATGGCGATCATTCTGGCATAGCTAGATTCTCTGTACGATGAGTAGATCAAAAGTTATGCCCGAAAAACACGTTTTAACGCATTTTGCACCTATGTCGGTAGTGGATGCACTGTAGGTGCTCCAGTGAGACTCCCTATGCGAGATAAGATCATATCGATAGAGAATTTGATGGCGATCATTCTGGCATAGCTAGATTCTCTGTACGATGAGTAGATCAAAAGTTATGCCCGAAAAACACGTTTTAACGCATTTTGCACCTATGTCGGTAGTGGATGCACTGTAGGTGCTCCAGTGAGACTCCCTATGCGAGATAAGATCATATCGATAGAGAATTTGATGGCGATCATTCTGGCATAGCTAGATTCTCTGTACGATGAGTAGATCAAAAGTTATGCCCGAAAAACACGTTTTAACGCATTTTGCACCTATGTCGGTAGTGGATGCACTGTAGGTGCTCCAGTGAGACTCCCTATGCGAGATAAGATCATATCGATAGAGAATTTGATGGCGATCATTCTGGCATAGCTAGATTCTCTGTACGATGAGTAGATCAAAAGTTATGCCCGAAAAACACGTTTTGACGCGTTTTGCACGGTATACGGTAATGGATGCACTGTAGGTGCTCCAGTGAGACTCCCTATGCGAGATTAGATCATATCGATAGAGAATTTGATGGCGATCATTCTGGCATAGCTAGATTCTCTGTACGATGAGTAGATCAAAAGTTATGCCCGAAAAACACGTTTTAACGCATTTTGCACCTATGTCGGTAGTGGATGCACTGTAGGTGCTCCAGTGAGACTCCCTATGCGAGATAAGATCATATCGATAGAGAATTTGATGGCGATCATTCTGGCATAGCTAGATTCTCTGTACGATGAGTAGATCAAAAGTTATGCCCGAAAAACACGTTTTAACGCATTTTGCACCTATGTCGGTAGTGGATGCACTGTAGGTGCTCCAGTGAGACTCCCTATGCGAGATAAGATCATATCGATAGAGAATTTGATGGCGATCATTCTGGCATAGCTAGATTCTCTGTACGATGAGTAGATCAAAAGTTATGCCCGAAAAACACGTTTTGACGCGTTTTGCACGGTATACGGTAATGGATGCACTGTAGGTGCTCCAGTGAGACTCCCTATGCGAGATTAGATCATATCGATAGAGAATTTGATGGCGATCATTCTGGCATAGCTAGATTCTCTGTACGATGAGTAGGTCAAAAGTTATGCCCGAAAAACACGTTTTAACGCATTTTGCACCTATGTCGGTAGTGGATGCACTGTAGGTGCTCCAGTGAGACTCCCTATGCGAGATAAGATCATATCGATAGAGAATTTGATGGCGATCATTCTGGCATAGCTAGATTCTCTGTACGATGAGTAGATCAAAAGTTATGCCCGAAAAACACGTTTTGACGCGTTTTGCACGGTATACGGTAATGGATGCACTGTAGGTGCTCCAGTGAGACTCCCTATGCGAGATTAGATCATATCGATAGAGAATTTGATGGCGATCATTCTGGCATAGCTAGATTCTCTGTACGATGAGTAGATCAAAAGTTATGCCCGAAAAACACGTTTTGACGCGTTTTGCACGGTATACGGTAATGGATGCACTGTAGGTGCTCCAGTGAGACTCCCTATGCGAGATTAGATCATATCGATAGAGAATTTGATGGCGATCATTCTGGCATAGCTAGATTCTCTGTACGATGAGTAGGTCAAAAGTTATGCCCGAAAAACACGTTTTAACGCATTTTGCACCTATGTCGGTAGTGGATGCACTGTAGGTGCTCCAGTGAGACTCCCTATGCGAGATAAGATCATATCGATAGAGAATTTGATGGCGATCATTCTGGCATAGCTAGATTCTCTGTACGATGAGTAGATCAAAAGTTATGCCCGAAAAACACGTTTTAACGCATTTTGCACCTATGTCGGTAGTGGATGCACTGTAGGTGCTCCAGTGAGACTCCCTATGCGAGATAAGATCATATCGATAGAGAATTTGATGGCGATCATTCTGGCATAGCTAGATTCTCTGTACGATGAGTAGATCAAAAGTTATGCCCGAAAAACACGTTTTGACGCGTTTTGCACGGTATACCGTAATGGATGCACTGTAGGTGCTCCAGTGAGACTCCCTATGCGAGATTAGATCATATCGATAGAGAATTTGATGGCGATCATTCTGGCATAGCTAGATTCTCTGTACGATGAGTAGATCAAAAGTTATGCCCGAAAAACACGTTTTGACGCGTTTTGCACGGTATACGGTAATGGATGCACTGTAGGTGCTCCAGTGAGACTCCCTATGCGAGATTAGATCATATCGATAGAGAATTTGATGGCGATCATTCTGGCATAGCTAGATTCTCTGTACGATGAGTAGATCAAAAGTTATGCCCGAAAAACACGTTTTAACGCATTTTGCACCTATGTCGGTAGTGGATGCACTGTAGGTGCTCCAGTGAGACTCCCTGTGCGAGATTAGATCATATCGATAGAGAATTTGATGGCGATCATTCTGGCATAGCTAGATTCTCTGTACGATGAGTAGATCAAAAGTTATGCCCGAAAAACACGTTTTGACGCGTTTTGCACGGTATACGGTAATGGATGCACTGTAGGTGCTCCAGTGAGACTCCCTATGCGAGATTAGATCATATCGATAGAGAATTTGATGGCGATCATTCTGGCATAGCTAGATTCTCTGTACGATGAGTAGATCAAAAGTTATGCCCGAAAAACACGTTTTGACGCGTTTTGCACGGTATACGGTAATGGATGCACTGTAGGTGCTCCAGTGAGACTCCCTATGCGAGATTAGATCATATCGATAGAGAATTTGATGGCGATCATTCTGGCATAGCTAGATTCTCTGTACGATGAGTAGATCAAAAGTTATGCCCGAAAAACACGTTTTGACGCGTTTTGCACGGTATACGGTAATGGATGCACTGTAGGTGCTCCAGTGAGACTCCCTATGCGAGATTAGATCATATCGATAGAGAATTTGATGGCGATCATTCTGGCATAGCTAGATTCTCTGTACGATGAGTAGATCAAAAGTTATGCCCGAAAAACACGTTTTGACGCGTTTTGCACGGTATACGGTAATGGATGCACTGTAGGTGCTCCAGTGAGACTCCCTATGCGAGATTAGATCATATCGATAGAGAATTTGATGGCGATCATTCTGGTATAGCTAGATTCTCTGTACGATGAGTAGATCAAAAGTTATGGCCGAAAAACACGTTTTGACGCATTTTGCACGGTATACGGTAATGGATGCACTGTAGGTGCTCCAGTGAGACTCCCTATGCGAGATAAGATCATATCGATAGAGAATTTGATGGCGATCATTCTGGCATAGCTAGATTCTCTGTACGATGAGTAGATCAAAAGTTATGCCCGAAAAACACGTTTTGACGCGTTTTGCACGGTATACGGTAATGGATGCACTGTAGGTGCTCCAGTGAGACTCCCTATGCGAGATTAGATCATATCGATAGAGAATTTGATGGCGATCATTCTGGCATAGCTAGATTCTCTGTACGATGAGTAGATCAAAAGTTATGCCCGAAAAACACGTTTTGACGCGTTTTGCACGGTATACGGTAATGGATGCACTGTAGGTGCTCCAGTGAGACTCCCTATGCGAGATTAGATCATATCGATAGAGAATTTGATGGCGATCATTCTGGCATAGCTAGATTCTCTGTACGATGAGTAGATCAAAAGTTATGCCCGAAAAACACGTTTTAACGCATTTTGCACCTATGTCGGTAGTGGATGCACTGTAGGTGCTCCAGTGAGACTCCCTATGCGAGATAAGATCATATCGATAGAGAATTTGATGGCGATCATTCTGGCATAGCTAGATTCTCTGTACGATGAGTAGATCAAAAGTTATGCCCGAAAAACACGTTTTGACGCGTTTTGCACGGTATACGGTAATGGATGCACTGTAGGTGCTCCAGTGAGACTCCCTATGCGAGATTAGATCATATCGATAGAGAATTTGATGGCGATCATTCTGGCATAGCTAGATTATCTGTACGATGAGTAGATCAAAAGTTATGCCCGAAAAACACGTTTTGACGCGTTTTGCACGGTATACGGTAATGGATGCACTGTAGGTGCTCCAGTGAGACTCCCTATGCGAGATTAGATCATATCGATAGAGAATTTGATGGCAATCATTCTGGCATAGCTAGATTCTCTGTACGATGAGTAGATCAAAAGTTATGCCCGAAAAACACGTTTTGACGCGTTTTGCACGGTATACGGTAATGGATGCACTGTAGGTGCTCCAGTGAGACTCCCTATGCGAGATTAGATCATATCGATAGAGAATTTGATGGCGATCATTCTGGCATAGCTAGATTCTCTGTACGATGAGTAGATCAAAAGTTATGCCCGAAAAACACGTTTTAACGCATTTTGCACCTATGTCGGTAGTGGATGCACTGTAGGTGCTCCAGTGAGACTCCCTATGCGAGATTAGATCATATCGATAGAGAATTTGATGGCGATCATTCTGGCATAGCTAGATTCTCTGTACGATGAGTAGATCAAAAGTTATGCCCGAAAAACACGTTTTAACGCATTTTGCACCTATGTCGGTAGTGGATGCACTGTAGGTGCTCCAGTGAGACTCCCTATGCGAGATAAGATCATATCGATAGAGAATTTGATGGCGATCATTCTGGCATAGCTAGATTCTCTGTACGATGAGTAGATCAAAAGTTATGCCCGAAAAACACGTTTTGACGCGTTTTGCACGGTATACGGTAATGGATGCACTGTAGGTGCTCCAGTGAGACTCCCTATGCGAGATTAGATCATATCGATAGAGAATTTGATGGCGATCATTCTGGCATAGCTAGATTCTCTGTACGATGAGTAGATCAAAAGTTATGCCCGAAAAACACGTTTTGACGCGTTTTGCACGGTATACGGTAATGGATGCACTGTAGGTGCTCCAGTGAGACTCCCTATGCGAGATTAGATCATATCGATAGAGAATTTGATGGCGATCATTCTGGCATAGCTAGATTCTCTGTACGATGAGTAGATCAAAAGTTATGCCCGAAAAACACGTTTTGACGCGTTTTGCACGGTATACGGTAATGGATGCACTGTAGGTGCTCCAGTGAGACTCCCTATGCGAGATTAGATCATATCGATAGAGAATTTGATGGCGATCATTCTGGCATAGCTAGATTCTCTGTACGATGAGTAGATCAAAAGTTATGCCCGAAAAACACGTTTTAACGCATTTTGCACCTATGTCGGTAGTGGATGCACTGTAGGTGCTCCAGTGAGACTCCCTATGCGAGATAAGATCATATCGATAGAGAATTTGATGGCGATCATTCTGGCATAGCTAGATTCTCTGTACGATGAGTAGATCAAAAGTTATGCCCGAAAAACACGTTTTGACGCGTTTTGCACGGTATACGGTAATGGATGCACTGTAGGTGCTCCAGTGAGACTCCCTATGCGAGATTAGATCATATCGATAGAGAATTTGATGGCGATCATTCTGGCATAGCTAGATTCTCTGTACGATGAGTAGATCAAAAGTTATGCCCGAAAAACACGTTTTAACGCATTTTGCACCTATGTCGGTAGTGGATGCACTGTAGGTGCTCCAGTGAGACTCCCTATGCGAGATAAGATCATATCGATAGAGAATTTGATGGCGATCATTCTGGCATAGCTAGATTCTCTGTACGATGAGTAGATCAAAAGTTATGCCCGAAAAACACGTTTTGACGCGTTTTGCACGGTATACGGTAATGGATGCACTGTAGGTGCTCCAGTGAGACTCCCTATGCGAGATTAGATCATATCGATAGAGAATTTGATGGCGATCATTCTGGCATAGCTAGATTCTCTGTACGATGAGTAGATCAAAAGTTATGCCCGAAAAACACGTTTTGACGCGTTTTGCACGGTATACGGTAATGGATGCACTGTAGGTGCTCCAGTGAGACTCCCTATGCGAGATTAGATCATATCGATAGAGAATTTGATGGCGATCATTCTGGCATAGCTAGATTCTCTGTACGATGAGTAGATCAAAAGTTATGCCCGAAAAACACGTTTTGACGCGTTTTGCACGGTATACGGTAATGGATGCACTGTAGGTGCTCCAGTGAGACTCCCTATGCGAGATTAGATCATATCGATAGAGAATTTGATGGCGATCATTCTGGCATAGCTAGATTCTCTGTACGATGAGTAGATCAAAAGTTATGCCCGAAAAACACGTTTTGACGCGTTTTGCACGGTATACGGTAATGGATGCACTGTAGGTGCTCCAGTGAGACTCCCTATGCGAGATTAGATCATATCGATAGAGAATTTGATGGCGATCATTCTGGCATAGCTAGATTCTCTGTACGATGAGTAGATCAAAAGTTATGCCCGAAAAACACGTTTTAACGCATTTTGCACCTATGTCGGTAGTGGATGCACTGTAGGTGCTCCAGTGAGACTCCCTATGCGAGATTAGATCATATCGATAGAGAATTTGATGGCGATCATTCTGGCATAGCTAGATTCTCTGTACGATGAGTAGATCAAAAGTTATGCCCGAAAAACACGTTTTAACGCATTTTGCACCTATGTCGGTAGTGGATGCACTGTAGGTGCTCCAGTGAGACTCCCTATGCGAGATAAGATCATATCGATAGAGAATTTGATGGCGATCATTCTGGCATAGCTAGATTCTCTGTACGATGAGTAGATCAAAAGTTATGCCCGAAAAACACGTTTTGACGCGTTTTGCACGGTATACGGTAATGGATGCACTGTAGGTGCTCCAGTGAGACTCCCTATGCGAGATTAGATCATATCGATAGAGAATTTGATGGCGATCATTCTGGCATAGCTAGATTCTCTGTACGATGAGTAGATCAAAAGTTATGCCCGAAAAACACGTTTTGACGCGTTTTGCACGGTATACGGTAATGGATGCACTGTAGGTGCTCCAGTGAGACTCCCTATGCGAGATTAGATCATATCGATAGAGAATTTGATGGCGATCATTCTGGCATAGCTAGATTCTCTGTACGATGAGTAGATCAAAAGTTATGCCCGAAAAACACGTTTTGACGCGTTTTGCACGGTATACGGTAATGGATGCACTGTAGGTGCTCCAGTGAGACTCCCTATGCGAGATTAGATCATATCGATAGAGAATTTGATGGCGATCATTCTGGCATAGCTAGATTCTCTGTACGATGAGTAGATCAAAAGTTATGCCCGAAAAACACGTTTTAACGCATTTTGCACCTATGTCGGTAGTGGATGCACTGTAGGTGCTCCAGTGAGACTCCCTATGCGAGATTAGATCATATCGATAGAGAATTTGATGGCGATCATTCTGGCATAGCTAGATTCTCTGTACGATGAGTAGATCAAAAGTTATGCCCGAAAAACACGTTTTAACGCATTTTGCACCTATGTCGGTAGTGGATGCACTGTAGGTGCTCCAGTGAGACTCCCTATGCGAGATAAGATCATATCGATAGAGAATTTGATGGCGATCATTCTGGCATAGCTAGATTCTCTGTACGATGAGTAGATCAAAAGTTATGCCCGAAAAACACGTTTTGACGCATTTTGCACCTATGTCGGTAGTGGATGCACTGTAGGTGCTCCAGTGAGACTCCCTATGCGAGATAAGATCATATCGATAGAGAATTTGATGGCGATCATTCTGGCATAGCTAGATTCTCTGTACGATGAGTAGATCAAAAGTTATGCCCGAAAAACACGTTTTAACGCATTTTGCACCTATGTCGGTAGTGGATGCACTGTAGGTGCTCCAGTGAGACTCCCTATGCGAGATAAGATCATATCGATAGAGAATTTGATGGCGATCATTCTGACTTATCTAGATTCTCTGTACGATGAGTAGATCAAAAGTTATGCCCGAAAAACACGTTTTAACGCATTTTGCACCTATGTCGGTAGTGGATGCACTGTAGGTGCTCCAGTGAGACTCCCTATGCGAGATAAGATCATGTCGATAGAGAATTTGATGGCGATCATTCTGGCATAGCTAGATTCTCTGTACGATGAGTAGATCAAAAGTTATGCCCGAAAAACACGTTTTGACGCGTTTTGCACCTATGTCGGTAATGGATGCACTGCAGGTGCTCCAGTGAGACTCCCTATGCGAGATTAGATCATATCGATAGAGAATTTGATGGCGATCATTCTGGCATAGCTAGATTCTCTGTACGATGAGTAGATCAAAAGTTATGCCCGAAAAACACGTTTTGACGCGTTTTGCACGGTATACGGTAATGGATGCACTGTAGGTGCTCCAGTGAGACTCCCTATGCGAGATTAGATCATATCGATAGAGAATTTGATGGCGATCATTCTGGCATAGCTAGATTCTCTGTACGATGAGTAGATCAAAAGTTATGCCCGAAAAACACGTTTTGACGCGTTTTGCACCTATGTCGGTAATGGATGCACTGCAGGTGCTCCAGTGAGACTCCCTATGCGAGATTAGATCATATCGATAGAGAATTTGATGGCGATCATTCTGACTTATCTAGATTCTCTGTACGATGAGTAGATCAAAAGTTATGCCCGAAAAACACGTTTTAACGCATTTTGCACCTATGTCGGTAGTGGATGCACTGTAGGTGCTCCAGTGAGACTCCCTATGCGAGATTAGATCATATCGATAGAGAATTTGATGGCGATCATTCTGGCATAGCTAGATTCTCTGTACGATGAGTAGATCAAAAGTTATGCCCGAAAAACACGTTTTAACGCATTTTGCACCTATGTCGGTAGTGGATGCACTGTAGGTGCTCCAGTGAGACTCCCTATGCGAGATAAGATCATATCGATAGAGAATTTGATGGCGATCATTCTGGCATAGCTAGATTCTCTCTACGATGAGTAGATCAAAAGTTATGCCCGAAAAACACGTTTTGACGCGTTTTGCACGGTATACGGTAATGGATGCACTGTAGGTGCTCCAGTGAGACTCCCTATGCGAGATTAGATCATATCGATAGAGAATTTGATGGCGATCATTCTGGCATAGCGAGATTCTCTGTACGATGAGTAGATCAAAAGTTATGCCCGAAAAACACGTTTTAACGCATTTTGCACCTATGTCGGTAGTGGATGCACTGTAGGTGCTCCAGTGAGACTCCCTATGCGAGATTAGATCATATCGATAGAGAATTTGATGGCGATCATTCTGGCATAGCTAGATTCTCTGTACGATGAGTAGATCAAAAGTTATGCCCGAAAAACACGTTTTGACGCGTTTTGCACGGTATACGGTAATGGATGCACTGTAGGTGCTCCAGTGAGACTCCCTATGCGAGATTAGATCATATCGATAGAGAATTTGATGGCGATCATTCTGGCATAGCTAGATTCTCTGTACGATGAGTAGATCAAAAGTTATGCCCGAAAAACACGTTTTGACGCGTTTTGCACGGTATACGGTAATGGATGCACTGTAGGTGCTCCAGTGAGACTCCCTATGCGAGATTAGATCATATCGATAGAGAATTTGATGGCGATCATTCTGGCATAGCTAGATTCTCTGTACGATGAGTAGATCAAAAGTTATGCCCGAAAAACACGTTTTAACGCATTTTGCACCTATGTCGGTAGTGGATGCACTGTAGGTGCTCCAGTGAGACTCCCTATGCGAGATAAGATCATATCGATAGAGAATTTGATGGCGATCATTCTGGCATAGCTAGATTCTCTGTACGATGAGTAGATCAAAAGTTATGCCCGAAAAACACGTTTTGACGCGTTTTGCACGGTATACGGTAATGGATGCACTGTAGGTGCTCCAGTGAGACTCCCTATGCGAGATTAGATCATATCGATAGAGAATTTGATGGCGATCATTCTGACTTATCTAGATTCTCTGTACGATGAGTAGGTCAAAAGTTATGCCCGAAAAACACGTTTTAACGCATTTTGCACCTATGTCGGTAGTGGATGCACTGTAGGTGCTCCAGTGAGACTCCCTATGCGAGATAAGATCATATCGATAGAGAATTTGATGGCGATCATTCTGGCATAGCTAGATTCTCTGTACGATGAGTAGATCAAAAGTTATGCCCGAAAAACACGTTTTGACGCGTTTTGCACGGTATACGGTAATGGATGCACTGTAGGTGCTCCAGTGAGACTCCCTATGCGAGATAAGATCATATCGATAGAGAATTTGATGGCGATCATTCTGACTTATCTAGATTCTCTGTACGATGAGTAGGTCAAAAGTTATGCCCGAAAAACACGTTTTAACGCATTTTGCACCTATGTCGGTAGTGGATGCACTGTAGGTGCTCCAGTGAGACTCCCTATGCGAGATAAGATCATATCGATAGAGAATTTGATGGCGATCATTCTGGCATAGCTAGATTCTCTGTACGATGAGTAGGTCAAAAGTTATGCCCGAAAAACACGTTTTAACGCATTTTGCACCTATGTCGGTAGTGGATGCACTGTAGGTGCTCCAGTGAGACTCCCTATGCGAGATAAGATCATATCGATAGAGAATTTGATGGCGATCATTCTGGCATAGCTAGATTCTCTGTACGATGAGTAGATCAAAAGTTATGCCCGAAAAACACGTTTTGACGCGTTTTGCACGGTATACGGTAATGGATGCACTGTAGGTGCTCCAGTGAGACTCCCTATGCGAGATTAGATCATATCGATAGAGAATTTGATGGCGATCATTCTGGCATAGCTAGATTCTCTGTACGATGAGTAGATCAAAAGTTATGCCCGAAAAACACGTTTTAACGCATTTTGCACCTATGTCGGTAGTGGATGCACTGTAGGTGCTCCAGTGAGACTCCCTATGCGAGATAAGATCATATCGATAGAGAATTTGATGGCGATCATTCTGGCATAGCTAGATTCTCTGTACGATGAGTAGATCAAAAGTTATGCCCGAAAAACACGTTTTGACGCGTTTTGCACGGTATACGGTAATGGATGCACTGTAGGTGCTCCAGTGAGACTCCCTATGCGAGATTAGATCATATCGATAGAGAATTTGATGGCGATCATTCTGACTTATCTAGATTCTCTGTACGATGAGTAGGTCAAAAGTTATGCCCGAAAAACACGTTTTAACGCATTTTGCACCTATGTCGGTAGTGGATGCACTGTAGGTGCTCCAGTGAGACTCCCTATGCGAGATAAGATCATATCGATAGAGAATTTGATGGCGATCATTCTGGCATAGCTAGATTCTCTGTACGATGAGTAGATCAAAAGTTATGCCCGAAAAACACGTTTTGACGCGTTTTGCACGGTATACGGTAATGGATGCACTGTAGGTGCTCCAGTGAGACTCCCTATGCGAGATAAGATCATATCGATAGAGAATTTGATGGCGATCATTCTGACTTATCTAGATTCTCTGTACGATGAGTAGGTCAAAAGTTATGCCCGAAAAACACGTTTTAACGCATTTTGCACCTATGTCGGTAGTGGATGCACTGTAGGTGCTCCAGTGAGACTCCCTATGCGAGATAAGATCATATCGATAGAGAATTTGATGGCGATCATTCTGGCATAGCTAGATTCTCTGTACGATGAGTAGATCAAAAGTTATGCCCGAAAAACACGTTTTGACGCGTTTTGCACGGTATACGGTAATGGATGCACTGTAGGTGCTCCAGTGAGACTCCCTATGCGAGATAAGATCATATCGATAGAGAATTTGATGGCGATCATTCTGACTTATCTAGATTCTCTGTACGATGAGTAGGTCAAAAGTTATGCCCGAAAAACACGTTTTAACGCATTTTGCACCTATGTCGGTAGTGGATGCACTGTAGGTGCTCCAGTGAGACTCCCTATGCGAGATAAGATCATATCGATAGAGAATTTGATGGCGATCATTCTGGCATAGCTAGATTCTCTGTACGATGAGTAGATCAAAAGTTATGCCCGAAAAACACGTTTTGACGCGTTTTGCACGGTATACGGTAATGGATGCACTGTAGGTGCTCCAGTGAGACTCCCTATGCGAGATAAGATCATATCGATAGAGAATTTGATGGCGATCATTCTGACTTATCTAGATTCTCTGTACGATGAGTAGGTCAAAAGTTATGCCCGAAAAACACGTTTTAACGCATTTTGCACCTATGTCGGTAGTGGATGCACTGTAGGTGCTCCAGTGAGACTCCCTATGCGAGATAAGATCATATCGATAGAGAATTTGATGGCGATCATTCTGGCATAGCTAGATTCTCTGTACGATGAGTAGATCAAAAGTTATGCCCGAAAAACACGTTTTAACGCATTTTGCACCTATGTCGGTAGTGGATGCACTGTAGGTGCTCCAGTGAGACTCCCTATGCGAGATAAGATCATATCGATAGAGAATTTGATGGCGATCATTCTGGCATAGCTAGATTCTCTGTACGATGAGTAGATCAAAAGTTATGCCCGAAAAACACGTTTTGACGCGTTTTGCACGGTATACGGTAATGGATGCACTGTAGGTGCTCCAGTGAGACTCCCTATGCGAGATTAGATCATATCGATAGAGAATTTGATGGCGATCATTCTGGCATGGCTAGATTCTCTGTACGATGAGTAGATCAAAAGTTATGCCCGAAAAACACGTTTTAACGCATTTTGCACCTATGTCGGTAGTGGATGCACTGTAGGTGCTCCAGTGAGACTCCCTATGCGAGATAAGATCATATCGATAGAGAATTTGATGGCGATCATTCTGGCATAGCTAGATTCTCTGTACGATGAGTAGATCAAAAGTTATGCCCGAAAAACACGTTTTAACGCATTTTGCACCTATGTCGGTAGTGGATGCACTGTAGGTGCTCCAGTGAGACTCCCTATGCGAGATAAGATCATATCGATAGAGAATTTGATGGCGATCATTCTGGCATAGCTAGATTCTCTGTACGATGAGTAGATCAAAAGTTATGCCCGAAAAACACGTTTTGACGCGTTTTGCACGGTATACGGTAATGGATGCACTGTAGGTGCTCCAGTGAGACTCCCTATGCGAGATTAGATCATATCGATAGAGAATTTGATGGCGATCATTCTGGCATAGCTAGATTCTCTGTACGATGAGTAGATCAAAAGTTATGCCCGAAAAACACGTTTTAACGCATTTTGCACCTATGTCGGTAGTGGATGCACTGTAGGTGCTCCAGTGAGACTCCCTATGCGAGATAAGATCATATCGATAGAGAATTTGATGGCGATCATTCTGGCATAGCTAGATTCTCTGTACGATGAGTAGATCAAAAGTTATGCCCGAAAAACACGTTTTGACGCGTTTTGCACCTATGTCGGTAATGGATGCACTGCAGGTGCTCCAGTGAGACTCCCTATGCGAGATTAGATCATATCGATAGAGAATTTGATGGCGATCATTCTGGCATAGCTAGATTCTCTGTACGATGAGTAGATCAAAAGTTATGCCCGAAAAACACGTTTTGACGCGTTTTGCACGGTATACGGTAATGGATGCACTGTAGGTGCTCCAGTGAGACTCCCTATGCGAGATTAGATCATATCGATAGAGAATTTGATGGCGATCATTCTGGCATAGCTAGATTCTCTGTACGATGAGTAGATCAAAAGTTATGCCCGAAAAACACGTTTTGACGCGTTTTGCACCTATGTCGGTAATGGATGCACTGCAGGTGCTCCAGTGAGACTCCCTATGCGAGATTAGATCATATCGATAGAGAATTTGATGGCGATCATTCTGACTTATCTAGATTCTCTGTACGATGAGTAGATCAAAAGTTATGCCCGAAAAACACGTTTTAACGCATTTTGCACCTATGTCGGTAGTGGATGCACTGTAGGTGCTCCAGTGAGACTCCCTATGCGAGATTAGATCATATCGATAGAGAATTTGATGGCGATCATTCTGGCATAGCTAGATTCTCTGTACGATGAGTAGATCAAAAGTTATGCCCGAAAAACACGTTTTAACGCATTTTGCACCTATGTCGGTAGTGGATGCACTGTAGGTGCTCCAGTGAGACTCCCTATGCGAGATAAGATCATATCGATAGAGAATTTGATGGCGATCATTCTGGCATAGCTAGATTCTCTGTACGATGAGTAGATCAAAAGTTATGCCCGAAAAACACGTTTTGACGCGTTTTGCACCTATGTCGGTAATGGATGCACTGCAGGTGCTCCAGTGAGACTCCCTATGCGAGATTAGATCATATCGATAGAGAATTTGATGGCGATCATTCTGGCATAGCTAGATTCTCTGTACGATGAGTAGATCAAAAGTTATGCCCGAAAAACACGTTTTGACGCGTTTTGCACGGTATACGGTAATGGATGCACTGTAGGTGCTCCAGTGAGACTCCCTATGCGAGATTAGATCATATCGATAGAGAATTTGATGGCGATCATTCTGGCATAGCTAGATTCTCTGTACGATGAGTAGATCAAAAGTTATGCCCGAAAAACACGTTTTGACGCGTTTTGCACGGTATACGGTAATGGATGCACTGTAGGTGCTCCAGTGAGACTCCCTATGCGAGATTAGATCATATCGATAGAGAATTTGATGGCGATCATTCTGGCATAGCTAGATTCTCTGTACGATGAGTAGATCAAAAGTTATGCCCGAAAAACACGTTTTGACGCGTTTTGCACCTATGTCGGTAATGGATGCACTGCAGGTGCTCCAGTGAGACTCCCTATGCGAGATTAGATCATATCGATAGAGAATTTGATGGCGATCATTCTGGCATAGCTAGATTCTCTGTACGATGAGTAGATCAAAAGTTATGCCCGAAAAACACGTTTTAACGCATTTTGCACCTATGTCGGTAGTGGATGCACTGTAGGTGCTCCAGTGAGACTCCCTATGCGAGATAAGATCATATCGATAGAGAATTTGATGGCGATCATTCTGGCATAGCTAGATTCTCTGTACGATGAGTAGATCAAAAGTTATGCCCGAAAAACACGTTTTGACGCGTTTTGCACCTATGTCGGTAATGGATGCACTGCAGGTGCTCCAGTGAGACTCCCTATGCGAGATTAGATCATATCGATAGAGAATTTGATGGCGATCATTCTGGCATAGCTAGATTCTCTGTACGATGAGTAGATCAAAAGTTATGCCCGAAAAACACGTTTTGACGCGTTTTGCACGGTATACGGTAATGGATGCACTGTAGGTGCTCCAGTGAGACTCCCTATGCGAGATTAGATCATATCGATAGAGAATTTGATGGCGATCATTCTGGCATAGCTAGATTCTCTGTACGATGAGTAGATCAAAAGTTATGCCCGAAAAACACGTTTTGACGCGTTTTGCACCTATGTCGGTAATGGATGCACTGCAGGTGCTCCAGTGAGACTCCCTATGCGAGATTAGATCATATCGATAGAGAATTTGATGGCGATCATTCTGACTTATCTAGATTCTCTGTACGATGAGTAGATCAAAAGTTATGCCCGAAAAACACGTTTTAACGCATTTTGCACCTATGTCGGTAGTGGATGCACTGTAGGTGCTCCAGTGAGACTCCCTATGCGAGATTAGATCATATCGATAGAGAATTTGATGGCGATCATTCTGGCATAGCTAGATTCTCTGTACGATGAGTAGATCAAAAGTTATGCCCGAAAAACACGTTTTAACGCATTTTGCACCTATGTCGGTAGTGGATGCACTGTAGGTGCTCCAGTGAGACTCCCTATGCGAGATAAGATCATATCGATAGAGAATTTGATGGCGATCATTCTGGCATAGCTAGATTCTCTGTACGATGAGTAGATCAAAAGTTATGCCCGAAAAACACGTTTTGACGCGTTTTGCACCTATGTCGGTAATGGATGCACTGCAGGTGCTCCAGTGAGACTCCCTATGCGAGATTAGATCATATCGATAGAGAATTTGATGGCGATCATTCTGGCATAGCTAGATTCTCTGTACGATGAGTAGATCAAAAGTTATGCCCGAAAAACACGTTTTGACGCGTTTTGCACGGTATACGGTAATGGATGCACTGTAGGTGCTCCAGTGAGACTCCCTATGCGAGATTAGATCATATCGATAGAGAATTTGATGGCGATCATTCTGGCATAGCTAGATTCTCTGTACGATGAGTAGATCAAAAGTTATGCCCGAAAAACACGTTTTGACGCGTTTTGCACGGTATACGGTAATGGATGCACTGTAGGTGCTCCAGTGAGACTCCCTATGCGAGATTAGATCATATCGATAGAGAATTTGATGGCGATCATTCTGGCATAGCTAGATTCTCTGTACGATGAGTAGATCAAAAGTTATGCCCGAAAAACACGTTTTGACGCGTTTTGCACCTATGTCGGTAATGGATGCACTGCAGGTGCTCCAGTGAGACTCCCTATGCGAGATTAGATCATATCGATAGAGAATTTGATGGCGATCATTCTGACTTATCTAGATTCTCTGTACGATGAGTAGATCAAAAGTTATGCCCGAAAAACACGTTTTAACGCATTTTGCACCTATGTCGGTAGTGGATGCACTGTAGGTGCTCCAGTGAGACTCCCTATGCGAGATTAGATCATATCGATAGAGAATTTGATGGCGATCATTCTGGCATAGCTAGATTCTCTGTACGATGAGTAGATCAAAAGTTATGCCCGAAAAACACGTTTTGACGCGTTTTGCACCTATGTCGGTAATGGATGCACTGCAGGTGCTCCAGTGAGACTCCCTATGCGAGATTAGATCATATCGATAGAGAATTTGATGGCGATCATTCTGACTTATCTAGATTCTCTGTACGATGAGTAGATCAAAAGTTATGCCCGAAAAACACGTTTTAACGCATTTTGCACCTATGTCGGTAGTGGATGCACTGTAGGTGCTCCAGTGAGACTCCCTATGCGAGATTAGATCATATCGATAGAGAATTTGATGGCGATCATTCTGGCATAGCTAGATTCTCTGTACGATGAGTAGATCAAAAGTTATGCCCGAAAAACACGTTTTGACGCGTTTTGCACGGTATACGGTAATGGATGCACTGTAGGTGCTCCAGTGAGACTCCCTATGCGAGATTAGATCATATCGATAGAGAATTTGATGGCGATCATTCTGGCATAGCTAGATTCTCTGTACGATGAGTAGATCAAAAGTTATGCCCGAAAAACACGTTTTGACGCGTTTTGCACGGTATACGGTAATGGATGCACTGTAGGTGCTCCAGTGAGACTCCCTATGCGAGATTAGATCATATCGATAGAGAATTTGATGGCGATCATTCTGGCATAGCTAGATTCTCTGTACGATGAGTAGATCAAAAGTTATGCCCGAAAAACACGTTTTAACGCATTTTGCACCTATGTCGGTAGTGGATGCACTGTAGGTGCTCCAGTGAGACTCCCTATGCGAGATAAGATCATATCGATAGAGAATTTGATGGCGATCATTCTGGCATAGCTAGATTCTCTGTACGATGAGTAGATCAAAAGTTATGCCCGAAAAACACGTTTTGACGCGTTTTGCACGGTATACGGTAATGGATGCACTGTAGGTGCTCCAGTGAGACTCCCTATGCGAGATTAGATCATATCGATAGAGAATTTGATGGCGATCATTCTGGCATAGCTAGATTCTCTGTACGATGAGTAGATCAAAAGTTATGCCCGAAAAACACGTTTTAACGCATTTTGCACCTATGTCGGTAGTGGATGCACTGTAGGTGCTCCAGTGAGACTCCCTATGCGAGATAAGATCATATCGATAGAGAATTTGATGGCGATCATTCTGGCATAGCTAGATTCTCTGTACGATGAGTAGATCAAAAGTTATGCCCGAAAAACACGTTTTGACGCGTTTTGCACGGTATACGGTAATGGATGCACTGTAGGTGCTCCAGTGAGACTCCCTATGCGAGATTAGATCATATCGATAGAGAATTTGATGGCGATCATTCTGGCATAGCTAGATTCTCTGTACGATGAGTAGATCAAAAGTTATGCCCGAAAAACACGTTTTGACGCGTTTTGCACCTATGTCGGTAATGGATGCACTGCAGGTGCTCCAGTGAGACTCCCTATGCGAGATTAGATCATATCGATAGAGAATTTGATGGCGATCATTCTGACTTATCTAGATTCTCTGTACGATGAGTAGATCAAAAGTTATGCCCGAAAAACACGTTTTAACGCATTTTGCACCTATGTCGGTAGTGGATGCACTGTAGGTGCTCCAGTGAGACTCCCTATGCGAGATTAGATCATATCGATAGAGAATTTGATGGCGATCATTCTGGCATAGCTAGATTCTCTGTACGATGAGTAGATCAAAAGTTATGCCCGAAAAACACGTTTTAACGCATTTTGCACCTATGTCGGTAGTGGATGCACTGTAGGTGCTCCAGTGAGACTCCCTATGCGAGATAAGATCATATCGATAGAGAATTTGATGGCGATCATTCTGGCATAGCTAGATTCTCTCTACGATGAGTAGATCAAAAGTTATGCCCGAAAAACACGTTTTGACGCGTTTTGCACGGTATACGGTAATGGATGCACTGTAGGTGCTCCAGTGAGACTCCCTATGCGAGATTAGATCATATCGATAGAGAATTTGATGGCGATCATTCTGGCATAGCGAGATTCTCTGTACGATGAGTAGATCAAAAGTTATGCCCGAAAAACACGTTTTAACGCATTTTGCACCTATGTCGGTAGTGGATGCACTGTAGGTGCTCCAGTGAGACTCCCTATGCGAGATAAGATCATATCGATAGAGAATTTGATGGCGATCATTCTGGCATAGCTAGATTCTCTGTACGATGAGTAGATCAAAAGTTATGCCCGAAAAACACGTTTTGACGCGTTTTGCACGGTATACGGTAATGGATGCACTGTAGGTGCTCCAGTGAGACTCCCTATGCGAGATTAGATCATATCGATAGAGAATTTGATGGCGATCATTCTGGCATAGCTAGATTCTCTGTACGATGAGTAGATCAAAAGTTATGCCCGAAAAACACGTTTTAACGCATTTTGCACCTATGTCGGTAGTGGATGCACTGTAGGTGCTCCAGTGAGACTCCCTATGCGAGATAAGATCATATCGATAGAGAATTTGATGGCGATCATTCTGGCATAGCTAGATTCTCTGTACGATGAGTAGATCAAAAGTTATGCCCGAAAAACACGTTTTGACGCGTTTTGCACGGTATACGGTAATGGATGCACTGTAGGTGCTCCAGTGAGACTCCCTATGCGAGATTAGATCATATCGATAGAGAATTTGATGGCGATCATTCTGGCATAGCTAGATTCTCTGTACGATGAGTAGATCAAAAGTTATGCCCGAAAAACACGTTTTGACGCGTTTTGCACCTATGTCGGTAATGGATGCACTGCAGGTGCTCCAGTGAGACTCCCTATGCGAGATTAGATCATATCGATAGAGAATTTGATGGCGATCATTCTGACTTATCTAGATTCTCTGTACGATGAGTAGATCAAAAGTTATGCCCGAAAAACACGTTTTAACGCATTTTGCACCTATGTCGGTAGTGGATGCACTGTAGGTGCTCCAGTGAGACTCCCTATGCGAGATTAGATCATATCGATAGAGAATTTGATGGCGATCATTCTGGCATAGCTAGATTCTCTGTACGATGAGTAGATCAAAAGTTATGCCCGAAAAACACGTTTTAACGCATTTTGCACCTATGTCGGTAGTGGATGCACTGTAGGTGCTCCAGTGAGACTCCCTATGCGAGATAAGATCATATCGATAGAGAATTTGATGGCGATCATTCTGGCATAGCTAGATTCTCTCTACGATGAGTAGATCAAAAGTTATGCCCGAAAAACACGTTTTGACGCGTTTTGCACGGTATACGGTAATGGATGCACTGTAGGTGCTCCAGTGAGACTCCCTATGCGAGATTAGATCATATCGATAGAGAATTTGATGGCGATCATTCTGGCATAGCGAGATTCTCTGTACGATGAGTAGATCAAAAGTTATGCCCGAAAAACACGTTTTAACGCATTTTGCACCTATGTCGGTAGTGGATGCACTGTAGGTGCTCCAGTGAGACTCCCTATGCGAGATAAGATCATATCGATAGAGAATTTGATGGCGATCATTCTGGCATAGCTAGATTCTCTGTACGATGAGTAGATCAAAAGTTATGCCCGAAAAACACGTTTTGACGCGTTTTGCACGGTATACGGTAATGGATGCACTGTAGGTGCTCCAGTGAGACTCCCTATGCGAGATTAGATCATATCGATAGAGAATTTGATGGCGATCATTCTGGCATAGCTAGATTCTCTGTACGATGAGTAGATCAAAAGTTATGCCCGAAAAACACGTTTTAACGCATTTTGCACCTATGTCGGTAGTGGATGCACTGTAGGTGCTCCAGTGAGACTCCCTATGCGAGATAAGATCATATCGATAGAGAATTTGATGGCGATCATTCTGGCATAGCTAGATTCTCTGTACGATGAGTAGATCAAAAGTTATGCCCGAAAAACACGTTTTGACGCGTTTTGCACGGTATACGGTAATGGATGCACTGTAGGTGCTCCAGTGAGACTCCCTATGCGAGATTAGATCATATCGATAGAGAATTTGATGGCGATCATTCTGGCATAGCTAGATTCTCTGTACGATGAGTAGATCAAAAGTTATGCCCGAAAAACACGTTTTGACGCGTTTTGCACCTATGTCGGTAATGGATGCACTGCAGGTGCTCCAGTGAGACTCCCTATGCGAGATTAGATCATATCGATAGAGAATTTGATGGCGATCATTCTGACTTATCTAGATTCTCTGTACGATGAGTAGATCAAAAGTTATGCCCGAAAAACACGTTTTAACGCATTTTGCACCTATGTCGGTAGTGGATGCACTGTAGGTGCTCCAGTGAGACTCCCTATGCGAGATAAGATCATATCGATAGAGAATTTGATGGCGATCATTCTGGCATAGCTAGATTCTCTGTACGATGAGTAGATCAAAAGTTATGCCCGAAAAACACGTTTTGACGCGTTTTGCACGGTATACGGTAATGGATGCACTGTAGGTGCTCCAGTGAGACTCCCTATGCGAGATTAGATCATATCGATAGAGAATTTGATGGCGATCATTCTGGCATAGCTAGATTCTCTGTACGATGAGTAGATCAAAAGTTATGCCCGAAAAACACGTTTTAACGCATTTTGCACCTATGTCGGTAGTGGATGCACTGTAGGTGCTCCAGTGAGACTCCCTATGCGAGATAAGATCATATCGATAGAGAATTTGATGGCGATCATTCTGGCATAGCTAGATTCTCTGTACGATGAGTAGATCAAAAGTTATGCCCGAAAAACACGTTTTGACGCGTTTTGCACGGTATACGGTAATGGATGCACTGTAGGTGCTCCAGTGAGACTCCCTATGCGAGATTAGATCATATCGATAGAGAATTTGATGGCGATCATTCTGGCATAGCTAGATTCTCTGTACGATGAGTAGATCAAAAGTTATGCCCGAAAAACACGTTTTGACGCGTTTTGCACCTATGTCGGTAATGGATGCACTGCAGGTGCTCCAGTGAGACTCCCTATGCGAGATTAGATCATATCGATAGAGAATTTGATGGCGATCATTCTGACTTATCTAGATTCTCTGTACGATGAGTAGATCAAAAGTTATGCCCGAAAAACACGTTTTAACGCATTTTGCACCTATGTCGGTAGTGGATGCACTGTAGGTGCTCCAGTGAGACTCCCTATGCGAGATAAGATCATATCGATAGAGAATTTGATGGCGATCATTCTGGCATAGCTAGATTCTCTGTACGATGAGTAGATCAAAAGTTATGCCCGAAAAACACGTTTTGACGCGTTTTGCACGGTATACGGTAATGGATGCACTGTAGGTGCTCCAGTGAGACTCCCTATGCGAGATTAGATCATATCGATAGAGAATTTGATGGCGATCATTCTGGCATGGCTAGATTCTCTGTACGATGAGTAGATCAAAAGTTATGCCCGAAAAACACGTTTTAACGCATTTTGCACCTATGTCGGTAGTGGATGCACTGTAGGTGCTCCAGTGAGACTCCCTATGCGAGATAAGATCATATCGATAGAGAATTTGATGGCGATCATTCTGGCATAGCTAGATTCTCTGTACGATGAGTAGATCAAAAGTTATGCCCGAAAAACACGTTTTAACGCATTTTGCACCTATGTCGGTAGTGGATGCACTGTAGGTGCTCCAGTGAGACTCCCTATGCGAGATAAGATCATATCGATAGAGAATTTGATGGCGATCATTCTGGCATAGCTAGATTCTCTGTACGATGAGTAGATCAAAAGTTATGCCCGAAAAACACGTTTTGACGCGTTTTGCACGGTATACGGTAATGGATGCACTGTAGGTGCTCCAGTGAGACTCCCTATGCGAGATTAGATCATATCGATAGAGAATTTGATGGCGATCATTCTGGCATGGCTAGATTCTCTGTACGATGAGTAGATCAAAAGTTATGCCCGAAAAACACGTTTTAACGCATTTTGCACCTATGTCGGTAGTGGATGCACTGTAGGTGCTCCAGTGAGACTCCCTATGCGAGATAAGATCATATCGATAGAGAATTTGATGGCGATCATTCTGGCATAGCTAGATTCTCTGTACGATGAGTAGATCAAAAGTTATGCCCGAAAAACACGTTTTAACGCATTTTGCACCTATGTCGGTAGTGGATGCACTGTAGGTGCTCCAGTGAGACTCCCTATGCGAGATAAGATCATATCGATAGAGAATTTGATGGCGATCATTCTGGCATAGCTAGATTCTCTGTACGATGAGTAGATCAAAAGTTATGCCCGAAAAACACGTTTTGACGCGTTTTGCACGGTATACGGTAATGGATGCACTGTAGGTGCTCCAGTGAGACTCCCTATGCGAGATTAGATCATATCGATAGAGAATTTGATGGCGATCATTCTGGCATAGCTAGATTCTCTGTACGATGAGTAGATCAAAAGTTATGCCCGAAAAACACGTTTTAACGCATTTTGCACCTATGTCGGTAGTGGATGCACTGTAGGTGCTCCAGTGAGACTCCCTATGCGAGATAAGATCATATCGATAGAGAATTTGATGGCGATCATTCTGGCATAGCTAGATTCTCTGTACGATGAGTAGATCAAAAGTTATGCCCGAAAAACACGTTTTGACGCGTTTTGCACGGTATACGGTAATGGATGCACTGTAGGTGCTCCAGTGAGACTCCCTATGCGAGATTAGATCATATCGATAGAGAATTTGATGGCGATCATTCTGGCATGGCTAGATTCTCTGTACGATGAGTAGATCAAAAGTTATGCCCGAAAAACACGTTTTAACGCATTTTGCACCTATGTCGGTAGTGGATGCACTGTAGGTGCTCCAGTGAGACTCCCTATGCGAGATAAGATCATATCGATAGAGAATTTGATGGCGATCATTCTGGCATAGCTAGATTCTCTGTACGATGAGTAGATCAAAAGTTATGCCCGAAAAACACGTTTTGACGCGTTTTGCACGGTATACGGTAATGGATGCACTGTAGGTGCTCCAGTGAGACTCCCTATGCGAGATTAGATCATATCGATAGAGAATTTGATGGCGATCATTCTGGCATAGCTAGATTCTCTGTACGATGAGTAGATCAAAAGTTATGCCCGAAAAACACGTTTTGACGCGTTTTGCACCTATGTCGGTAATGGATGCACTGCAGGTGCTCCAGTGAGACTCCCTATGCGAGATTAGATCATATCGATAGAGAATTTGATGGCGATCATTCTGACTTATCTAGATTCTCTGTACGATGAGTAGATCAAAAGTTATGCCCGAAAAACACGTTTTAACGCATTTTGCACCTATGTCGGTAGTGGATGCACTGTAGGTGCTCCAGTGAGACTCCCTATGCGAGATTAGATCATATCGATAGAGAATTTGATGGCGATCATTCTGGCATAGCTAGATTCTCTGTACGATGAGTAGATCAAAAGTTATGCCCGAAAAACACGTTTTAACGCATTTTGCACCTATGTCGGTAGTGGATGCACTGTAGGTGCTCCAGTGAGACTCCCTATGCGAGATAAGATCATATCGATAGAGAATTTGATGGCGATCATTCTGGCATAGCTAGATTCTCTCTACGATGAGTAGATCAAAAGTTATGCCCGAAAAACACGTTTTGACGCGTTTTGCACGGTATACGGTAATGGATGCACTGTAGGTGCTCCAGTGAGACTCCCTATGCGAGATTAGATCATATCGATAGAGAATTTGATGGCGATCATTCTGGCATAGCGAGATTCTCTGTACGATGAGTAGATCAAAAGTTATGCCCGAAAAACACGTTTTAACGCATTTTGCACCTATGTCGGTAGTGGATGCACTGTAGGTGCTCCAGTGAGACTCCCTATGCGAGATAAGATCATATCGATAGAGAATTTGATGGCGATCATTCTGGCATAGCTAGATTCTCTGTACGATGAGTAGATCAAAAGTTATGCCCGAAAAACACGTTTTGACGCGTTTTGCACGGTATACGGTAATGGATGCACTGTAGGTGCTCCAGTGAGACTCCCTATGCGAGATTAGATCATATCGATAGAGAATTTGATGGCGATCATTCTGGCATAGCTAGATTCTCTGTACGATGAGTAGATCAAAAGTTATGCCCGAAAAACACGTTTTAACGCATTTTGCACCTATGTCGGTAGTGGATGCACTGTAGGTGCTCCAGTGAGACTCCCTATGCGAGATAAGATCATATCGATAGAGAATTTGATGGCGATCATTCTGGCATAGCTAGATTCTCTGTACGATGAGTAGATCAAAAGTTATGCCCGAAAAACACGTTTTGACGCGTTTTGCACGGTATACGGTAATGGATGCACTGTAGGTGCTCCAGTGAGACTCCCTATGCGAGATTAGATCATATCGATAGAGAATTTGATGGCGATCATTCTGACTTATCTAGATTCTCTGTACGATGAGTAGATCAAAAGTTATGCCCGAAAAACACGTTTTAACGCATTTTGCACCTATGTCGGTAGTGGATGCACTGTAGGTGCTCCAGTGAGACTCCCTATGCGAGATAAGATCATATCGATAGAGAATTTGATGGCGATCATTCTGGCATAGCTAGATTCTCTGTACGATGAGTAGATCAAAAGTTATGCCCGAAAAACACGTTTTGACGCGTTTTGCACGGTATACGGTAATGGATGCACTGTAGGTGCTCCAGTGAGACTCCCTATGCGAGATTAGATCATATCGATAGAGAATTTGATGGCGATCATTCTGGCATAGCTAGATTCTCTGTACGATGAGTAGATCAAAAGTTATGCCCGAAAAACACGTTTTAACGCATTTTGCACCTATGTCGGTAGTGGATGCACTGTAGGTGCTCCAGTGAGACTCCCTATGCGAGATAAGATCATATCGATAGAGAATTTGATGGCGATCATTCTGGCATAGCTAGATTCTCTGTACGATGAGTAGATCAAAAGTTATGCCCGAAAAACACGTTTTGACGCGTTTTGCACGGTATACGGTAATGGATGCACTGTAGGTGCTCCAGTGAGACTCCCTATGCGAGATTAGATCATATCGATAGAGAATTTGATGGCGATCATTCTGGCATAGCTAGATTCTCTGTACGATGAGTAGATCAAAAGTTATGCCCGAAAAACACGTTTTGACGCGTTTTGCACGGTATACGGTAATGGATGCACTGTAGGTGCTCCAGTGAGACTCCCTATGCGAGATTAGATCATATCGATAGAGAATTTGATGGCGATCATTCTGGCATGGCTAGATTCTCTGTACGATGAGTAGATCAAAAGTTATGCCCGAAAAACACGTTTTAACGCATTTTGCACCTATGTCGGTAGTGGATGCACTGTAGGTGCTCCAGTGAGACTCCCTATGCGAGATAAGATCATATCGATAGAGAATTTGATGGCGATCATTCTGGCATAGCTAGATTCTCTGTACGATGAGTAGATCAAAAGTTATGCCCGAAAAACACGTTTTGACGCGTTTTGCACGGTATACGGTAATGGATGCACTGTAGGTGCTCCAGTGAGACTCCCTATGCGAGATTAGATCATATCGATAGAGAATTTGATGGCGATCATTCTGGCATAGCTAGATTCTCTGTACGATGAGTAGATCAAAAGTTATGCCCGAAAAACACGTTTTAACGCATTTTGCACCTATGTCGGTAGTGGATGCACTGTAGGTGCTCCAGTGAGACTCCCTATGCGAGATAAGATCATATCGATAGAGAATTTGATGGCGATCATTCTGGCATAGCTAGATTCTCTGTACGATGAGTAGATCAAAAGTTATGCCCGAAAAACACGTTTTGACGCGTTTTGCACGGTATACGGTAATGGATGCACTGTAGGTGCTCCAGTGAGACTCCCTATGCGAGATTAGATCATATCGATAGAGAATTTGATGGCGATCATTCTGACTTATCTAGATTCTCTGTACGATGAGTAGATCAAAAGTTATGCCCGAAAAACACGTTTTAACGCATTTTGCACCTATGTCGGTAGTGGATGCACTGTAGGTGCTCCAGTGAGACTCCCTATGCGAGATAAGATCATATCGATAGAGAATTTGATGGCGATCATTCTGGCATAGCTAGATTCTCTGTACGATGAGTAGATCAAAAGTTATGCCCGAAAAACACGTTTTGACGCGTTTTGCACGGTATACGGTAATGGATGCACTGTAGGTGCTCCAGTGAGACTCCCTATGCGAGATTAGATCATATCGATAGAGAATTTGATGGCGATCATTCTGGCATAGCTAGATTCTCTGTACGATGAGTAGATCAAAAGTTATGCCCGAAAAACACGTTTTAACGCATTTTGCACCTATGTCGGTAGTGGATGCACTGTAGGTGCTCCAGTGAGACTCCCTATGCGAGATAAGATCATATCGATAGAGAATTTGATGGCGATCATTCTGGCATAGCTAGATTCTCTGTACGATGAGTAGATCAAAAGTTATGCCCGAAAAACACGTTTTGACGCGTTTTGCACGGTATACGGTAATGGATGCACTGTAGGTGCTCCAGTGAGACTCCCTATGCGAGATTAGATCATATCGATAGAGAATTTGATGGCGATCATTCTGGCATAGCTAGATTCTCTGTACGATGAGTAGATCAAAAGTTATGCCCGAAAAACACGTTTTGACGCGTTTTGCACGGTATACGGTAATGGATGCACTGTAGGTGCTCCAGTGAGACTCCCTATGCGAGATTAGATCATATCGATAGAGAATTTGATGGCGATCATTCTGGCATGGCTAGATTCTCTGTACGATGAGTAGATCAAAAGTTATGCCCGAAAAACACGTTTTAACGCATTTTGCACCTATGTCGGTAGTGGATGCACTGTAGGTGCTCCAGTGAGACTCCCTATGCGAGATAAGATCATATCGATAGAGAATTTGATGGCGATCATTCTGGCATAGCTAGATTCTCTGTACGATGAGTAGATCAAAAGTTATGCCCGAAAAACACGTTTTGACGCGTTTTGCACGGTATACGGTAATGGATGCACTGTAGGTGCTCCAGTGAGACTCCCTATGCGAGATTAGATCATATCGATAGAGAATTTGATGGCGATCATTCTGGCATAGCTAGATTCTCTGTACGATGAGTAGATCAAAAGTTATGCCCGAAAAACACGTTTTAACGCATTTTGCACCTATGTCGGTAGTGGATGCACTGTAGGTGCTCCAGTGAGACTCCCTATGCGAGATAAGATCATATCGATAGAGAATTTGATGGCGATCATTCTGGCATAGCTAGATTCTCTGTACGATGAGTAGATCAAAAGTTATGCCCGAAAAACACGTTTTGACGCGTTTTGCACGGTATACGGTAATGGATGCACTGTAGGTGCTCCAGTGAGACTCCCTATGCGAGATTAGATCATATCGATAGAGAATTTGATGGCGATCATTCTGGCATAGCTAGATTCTCTGTACGATGAGTAGATCAAAAGTTATGCCCGAAAAACACGTTTTGACGCGTTTTGCACGGTATACGGTAATGGATGCACTGTAGGTGCTCCAGTGAGACTCCCTATGCGAGATTAGATCATATCGATAGAGAATTTGATGGCGATCATTCTGGCATGGCTAGATTCTCTGTACGATGAGTAGATCAAAAGTTATGCCCGAAAAACACGTTTTAACGCATTTTGCACCTATGTCGGTAGTGGATGCACTGTAGGTGCTCCAGTGAGACTCCCTATGCGAGATAAGATCATATCGATAGAGAATTTGATGGCGATCATTCTGGCATAGCTAGATTCTCTGTACGATGAGTAGATCAAAAGTTATGCCCGAAAAACACGTTTTGACGCGTTTTGCACGGTATACGGTAATGGATGCACTGTAGGTGCTCCAGTGAGACTCCCTATGCGAGATTAGATCATATCGATAGAGAATTTGATGGCGATCATTCTGGCATAGCTAGATTCTCTGTACGATGAGTAGATCAAAAGTTATGCCCGAAAAACACGTTTTGACGCGTTTTGCACCTATGTCGGTAATGGATGCACTGCAGGTGCTCCAGTGAGACTCCCTATGCGAGATTAGATCATATCGATAGAGAATTTGATGGCGATCATTCTGACTTATCTAGATTCTCTGTACGATGAGTAGATCAAAAGTTATGCCCGAAAAACACGTTTTAACGCATTTTGCACCTATGTCGGTAGTGGATGCACTGTAGGTGCTCCAGTGAGAATCCCTATGCGAGATTAGATCATATCGATAGAGAATTTGATGGCGATCATTCTGGCATAGCTAGATTCTCTGTACGATGAGTAGATCAAAAGTTATGCCCGAAAAACACGTTTTGACGCGTTTTGCACCTATGTCGGTAATGGATGCACTGCAGGTGCTCCAGTGAGACTCCCTATGCGAGATTAGATCATATCGATAGAGAATTTGATGGCGATCATTCTGGCATAGCTAGATTCTCTGTACGATGAGTAGATCAAAAGTTATGCCCGAAAAACACGTTTTGACGCGTTTTGCACGGTATACGGTAATGGATGCACTGTAGGTGCTCCAGTGAGACTCCCTATGCGAGATTAGATCATATCGATAGAGAATTTGATGGCGATCATTCTGGCATAGCTAGATTCTCTGTACGATGAGTAGATCAAAAGTTATGCCCGAAAAACACGTTTTGACGCGTTTTGCACCTATGTCGGTAATGGATGCACTGCAGGTGCTCCAGTGAGACTCCCTATGCGAGATTAGATCATATCGATAGAGAATTTGATGGCGATCATTCTGACTTATCTAGATTCTCTGTACGATGAGTAGATCAAAAGTTATGCCCGAAAAACACGTTTTAACGCATTTTGCACCTATGTCGGTAGTGGATGCACTGTAGGTGCTCCAGTGAGACTCCCTATGCGAGATTAGATCATATCGATAGAGAATTTGATGGCGATCATTCTGGCATAGCTAGATTCTCTGTACGATGAGTAGATCAAAAGTTATGCCCGAAAAACACGTTTTAACGCATTTTGCACCTATGTCGGTAGTGGATGCACTGTAGGTGCTCCAGTGAGACTCCCTATGCGAGATAAGATCATATCGATAGAGAATTTGATGGCGATCATTCTGGCATAGCTAGATTCTCTCTACGATGAGTAGATCAAAAGTTATGCCCGAAAAACACGTTTTGACGCGTTTTGCACGGTATACGGTAATGGATGCACTGTAGGTGCTCCAGTGAGACTCCCTATGCGAGATTAGATCATATCGATAGAGAATTTGATGGCGATCATTCTGGCATAGCGAGATTCTCTGTACGATGAGTAGATCAAAAGTTATGCCCGAAAAACACGTTTTAACGCATTTTGCACCTATGTCGGTAGTGGATGCACTGTAGGTGCTCCAGTGAGACTCCCTATGCGAGATAAGATCATATCGATAGAGAATTTGATGGCGATCATTCTGGCATAGCTAGATTCTCTGTACGATGAGTAGATCAAAAGTTATGCCCGAAAAACACGTTTTGACGCGTTTTGCACGGTATACGGTAATGGATGCACTGTAGGTGCTCCAGTGAGACTCCCTATGCGAGATTAGATCATATCGATAGAGAATTTGATGGCGATCATTCTGGCATAGCTAGATTCTCTGTACGATGAGTAGATCAAAAGTTATGCCCGAAAAACACGTTTTAACGCATTTTGCACCTATGTCGGTAGTGGATGCACTGTAGGTGCTCCAGTGAGACTCCCTATGCGAGATAAGATCATATCGATAGAGAATTTGATGGCGATCATTCTGGCATAGCTAGATTCTCTGTACGATGAGTAGATCAAAAGTTATGCCCGAAAAACACGTTTTGACGCGTTTTGCACGGTATACGGTAATGGATGCACTGTAGGTGCTCCAGTGAGACTCCCTATGCGAGATTAGATCATATCGATAGAGAATTTGATGGCGATCATTCTGGCATAGCTAGATTCTCTGTACGATGAGTAGATCAAAAGTTATGCCCGAAAAACACGTTTTGACGCGTTTTGCACCTATGTCGGTAATGGATGCACTGCAGGTGCTCCAGTGAGACTCCCTATGCGAGATTAGATCATATCGATAGAGAATTTGATGGCGATCATTCTGACTTATCTAGATTCTCTGTACGATGAGTAGATCAAAAGTTATGCCCGAAAAACACGTTTTAACGCATTTTGCACCTATGTCGGTAGTGGATGCACTGTAGGTGCTCCAGTGAGACTCCCTATGCGAGATAAGATCATATCGATAGAGAATTTGATGGCGATCATTCTGGCATAGCTAGATTCTCTGTACGATGAGTAGATCAAAAGTTATGCCCGAAAAACACGTTTTGACGCGTTTTGCACGGTATACGGTAATGGATGCACTGTAGGTGCTCCAGTGAGACTCCCTATGCGAGATTAGATCATATCGATAGAGAATTTGATGGCGATCATTCTGGCATAGCTAGATTCTCTGTACGATGAGTAGATCAAAAGTTATGCCCGAAAAACACGTTTTAACGCATTTTGCACCTATGTCGGTAGTGGATGCACTGTAGGTGCTCCAGTGAGACTCCCTATGCGAGATAAGATCATATCGATAGAGAATTTGATGGCGATCATTCTGGCATAGCTAGATTCTCTGTACGATGAGTAGATCAAAAGTTATGCCCGAAAAACACGTTTTGACGCGTTTTGCACGGTATACGGTAATGGATGCACTGTAGGTGCTCCAGTGAGACTCCCTATGCGAGATTAGATCATATCGATAGAGAATTTGATGGCGATCATTCTGGCATAGCTAGATTCTCTGTACGATGAGTAGATCAAAAGTTATGCCCGAAAAACACGTTTTAACGCATTTTGCACCTATGTCGGTAGTGGATGCACTGTAGGTGCTCCAGTGAGACTCCCTATGCGAGATTAGATCATATCGATAGAGAATTTGATGGCGATCATTCTGGCATAGCTAGATTCTCTGTACGATGAGTAGATCAAAAGTTATGCCCGAAAAACACGTTTTGACGCGTTTTGCACGGTATACGGTAATGGATGCACTGTAGGTGCTCCAGTGAGACTCCCTATGCGAGATTAGATCATATCGATAGAGAATTTGATGGCGATCATTCTGGCATAGCGAGATTCTCTGTACGATGAGTAGATCAAAAGTTATGCCCGAAAAACACGTTTTGACGCGTTTTGCACCTATGTCGGTAATGGATGCACTGCAGGTGCTCCAGTGAGACTCCCTATGCGAGATTAGATCATATCGATAGAGAATTTGATGGCGATCATTCTGGCATAGCTAGATTCTCTGTACGATGAGTAGATCAAAAGTTATGCCCGAAAAACACGTTTTAACGCATTTTGCACCTATGTCGGTAGTGGATGCACTGTAGGTGCTCCAGTGAGACTCCCTATGCGAGATAAGATCATATCGATAGAGAATTTGATGGCGATCATTCTGGCATAGCTAGATTCTCTGTACGATGAGTAGATCAAAAGTTATGCCCGAAAAACACGTTTTGACGCGTTTTGCACGGTATACGGTAATGGATGCACTGTAGGTGCTCCAGTGAGACTCCCTATGCGAGATTAGATCATATCGATAGAGAATTTGATGGCGATCATTCTGGCATAGCTAGATTCTCTGTACGATGAGTAGATCAAAAGTTATGCCCGAAAAACACGTTTTAACGCATTTTGCACCTATGTCGGTAGTGGATGCACTGTAGGTGCTCCAGTGAGACTCCCTATGCGAGATAAGATCATATCGATAGAGAATTTGATGGCGATCATTCTGGCATAGCTAGATTCTCTGTACGATGAGTAGATCAAAAGTTATGCCCGAAAAACACGTTTTGACGCGTTTTGCACGGTATACGGTAATGGATGCACTGTAGGTGCTCCAGTGAGACTCCCTATGCGAGATTAGATCATATCGATAGAGAATTTGATGGCGATCATTCTGGCATAGCTAGATTCTCTGTACGATGAGTAGATCAAAAGTTATGCCCGAAAAACACGTTTTGACGCGTTTTGCACCTATGTCGGTAATGGATGCACTGCAGGTGCTCCAGTGAGACTCCCTATGCGAGATTAGATCATATCGATAGAGAATTTGATGGCGATCATTCTGACTTATCTAGATTCTCTGTACGATGAGTAGATCAAAAGTTATGCCCGAAAAACACGTTTTAACGCATTTTGCACCTATGTCGGTAGTGGATGCACTGTAGGTGCTCCAGTGAGACTCCCTATGCGAGATTAGATCATATCGATAGAGAATTTGATGGCGATCATTCTGGCATAGCTAGATTCTCTGTACGATGAGTAGATCAAAAGTTATGCCCGAAAAACACGTTTTGACGCGTTTTGCACGGTATACGGTAATGGATGCACTGTAGGTGCTCCAGTGAGACTCCCTATGCGAGATTAGATCATATCGATAGAGAATTTGATGGCGATCATTCTGGCATGGCTAGATTCTCTGTACGATGAGTAGATCAAAAGTTATGCCCGAAAAACACGTTTTAACGCATTTTGCACCTATGTCGGTAGTGGATGCACTGTAGGTGCTCCAGTGAGACTCCCTATGCGAGATAAGATCATATCGATAGAGAATTTGATGGCGATCATTCTGGCATAGCTAGATTCTCTGTACGATGAGTAGATCAAAAGTTATGCCCGAAAAACACGTTTTGACGCGTTTTGCACGGTATACGGTAATGGATGCACTGTAGGTGCTCCAGTGAGACTCCCTATGCGAGATTAGATCATATCGATAGAGAATTTGATGGCGATCATTCTGGCATAGCTAGATTCTCTGTACGATGAGTAGATCAAAAGTTATGCCCGAAAAACACGTTTTGACGCGTTTTGCACGGTATACGGTAATGGATGCACTGTAGGTGCTCCAGTGAGACTCCCTATGCGAGATTAGATCATATCGATAGAGAATTTGATGGCGATCATTCTGGCATGGCTAGATTCTCTGTACGATGAGTAGATCAAAAGTTATGCCCGAAAAACACGTTTTAACGCATTTTGCACCTATGTCGGTAGTGGATGCACTGTAGGTGCTCCAGTGAGACTCCCTATGCGAGATAAGATCATATCGATAGAGAATTTGATGGCGATCATTCTGGCATAGCTAGATTCTCTGTACGATGAGTAGATCAAAAGTTATGCCCGAAAAACACGTTTTGACGCGTTTTGCACGGTATACGGTAATGGATGCACTGTAGGTGCTCCAGTGAGACTCCCTATGCGAGATTAGATCATATCGATAGAGAATTTGATGGCGATCATTCTGGCATAGCTAGATTCTCTGTACGATGAGTAGATCAAAAGTTATGCCCGAAAAACACGTTTTGACGCGTTTTGCACCTATGTCGGTAATGGATGCACTGCAGGTGCTCCAGTGAGACTCCCTATGCGAGATTAGATCATATCGATAGAGAATTTGATGGCGATCATTCTGACTTATCTAGATTCTCTGTACGATGAGTAGATCAAAAGTTATGCCCGAAAAACACGTTTTGACGCGTTTTGCACGGTATACGGTAATGGATGCACTGTAGGTGCTCCAGTGAGACTCCCTATGCGAGATTAGATCATATCGATAGAGAATTTGATGGCGATCATTCTGGCATGGCTAGATTCTCTGTACGATGAGTAGATCAAAAGTTATGCCCGAAAAACACGTTTTAACGCATTTTGCACCTATGTCGGTAGTGGATGCACTGTAGGTGCTCCAGTGAGACTCCCTATGCGAGATAAGATCATATCGATAGAGAATTTGATGGCGATCATTCTGGCATAGCTAGATTCTCTGTACGATGAGTAGATCAAAAGTTATGCCCGAAAAACACGTTTTGACGCGTTTTGCACGGTATACGGTAATGGATGCACTGTAGGTGCTCCAGTGAGACTCCCTATGCGAGATTAGATCATATCGATAGAGAATTTGATGGCGATCATTCTGGCATAGCTAGATTCTCTGTACGATGAGTAGATCAAAAGTTATGCCCGAAAAACACGTTTTGACGCGTTTTGCACCTATGTCGGTAATGGATGCACTGCAGGTGCTCCAGTGAGACTCCCTATGCGAGATTAGATCATATCGATAGAGAATTTGATGGCGATCATTCTGACTTATCTAGATTCTCTGTACGATGAGTAGATCAAAAGTTATGCCCGAAAAACACGTTTTAACGCATTTTGCACCTATGTCGGTAGTGGATGCACTGTAGGTGCTCCAGTGAGACTCCCTATGCGAGATTAGATCATATCGATAGAGAATTTGATGGCGATCATTCTGGCATGGCTAGATTCTCTGTACGATGAGTAGATCAAAAGTTATGCCCGAAAAACACGTTTTAACGCATTTTGCACCTATGTCGGTAGTGGATGCACTGTAGGTGCTCCAGTGAGACTCCCTATGCGAGATAAGATCATATCGATAGAGAATTTGATGGCGATCATTCTGGCATAGCTAGATTCTCTGTACGATGAGTAGATCAAAAGTTATGCCCGAAAAACACGTTTTGACGCGTTTTGCACCTATGTCGGTAATGGATGCACTGCAGGTGCTCCAGTGAGACTCCCTATGCGAGATTAGATCATATCGATAGAGAATTTGATGGCGATCATTCTGACTTATCTAGATTCTCTGTACGATGAGTAGATCAAAAGTTATGCCCGAAAAACACGTTTTAACGCATTTTGCACCTATGTCGGTAGTGGATGCACTGTAGGTGCTCCAGTGAGACTCCCTATGCGAGATAAGATCATATCGATAGAGAATTTGATGGCGATCATTCTGGCATAGCTAGATTCTCTGTACGATGAGTAGATCAAAAGTTATGCCCGAAAAACACGTTTTGACGCGTTTTGCACGGTATACGGTAATGGATGCACTGTAGGTGCTCCAGTGAGACTCCCTATGCGAGATTAGATCATATCGATAGAGAATTTGATGGCGATCATTCTGGCATAGCTAGATTCTCTGTACGATGAGTAGATCAAAAGTTATGCCCGAAAAACACGTTTTGACGCGTTTTGCACGGTATACGGTAATGGATGCACTGTAGGTGCTCCAGTGAGACTCCCTATGCGAGATTAGATCATATCGATAGAGAATTTGATGGCGATCATTCTGGCATAGCTAGATTCTCTGTACGATGAGTAGATCAAAAGTTATGCCCGAAAAACACGTTTTGACGCGTTTTGCACGGTATACGGTAATGGATGCACTGTAGGTGCTCCAGTGAGACTCCCTATGCGAGATTAGATCATATCGATAGAGAATTTGATGGCGATCATTCTGGCATGGCTAGATTCTCTGTACGATGAGTAGATCAAAAGTTATGCCCGAAAAACACGTTTTGACGCATTTTGCACCTATGTCGGTAGTGGATGCACTGTAGGTGCTCCAGTGAGACTCCCTATGCGAGATAAGATCATATCGATAGAGAATTTGATGGCGATCATTCTGGCATAGCTAGATTCTCTGTACGATGAGTAGATCAAAAGTTATGCCCGAAAAACACGTTTTGACGCGTTTTGCACGGTATACGGTAATGGATGCACTGTAGGTGCTCCAGTGAGACTCCCTATGCGAGATTAGATCATATCGATAGAGAATTTGATGGCGATCATTCTGGCATAGCTAGATTCTCTGTACGATGAGTAGATCAAAAGTTATGCCCGAAAAACACGTTTTGACGCGTTTTGCACGGTATACGGTAATGGATGCACTGTAGGTGCTCCAGTGAGACTCCCTATGCGAGATTAGATCATATCGATAGAGAATTTGATGGCGATCATTCTGGCATGGCTAGATTCTCTGTACGATGAGTAGATCAAAAGTTATGCCCGAAAAACACGTTTTAACGCATTTTGCACCTATGTCGGTAGTGGATGCACTGTAGGTGCTCCAGTGAGACTCCCTATGCGAGATAAGATCATATCGATAGAGAATTTGATGGCGATCATTCTGGCATAGCTAGATTCTCTGTACGATGAGTAGATCAAAAGTTATGCCCGAAAAACACGTTTTGACGCGTTTTGCACGGTATACGGTAATGGATGCACTGTAGGTGCTCCAGTGAGACTCCCTATGCGAGATTAGATCATATCGATAGAGAATTTGATGGCGATCATTCTGGCATAGCTAGATTCTCTGTACGATGAGTAGATCAAAAGTTATGCCCGAAAAACACGTTTTGACGCGTTTTGCACGGTATACGGTAATGGATGCACTGTAGGTGCTCCAGTGAGACTCCCTATGCGAGATTAGATCATATCGATAGAGAATTTGATGGCGATCATTCTGGCATGGCTAGATTCTCTGTACGATGAGTAGATCAAAAGTTATGCCCGAAAAACACGTTTTAACGCATTTTGCACCTATGTCGGTAGTGGATGCACTGTAGGTGCTCCAGTGAGACTCCCTATGCGAGATAAGATCATATCGATAGAGAATTTGATGGCGATCATTCTGGCATAGCTAGATTCTCTGTACGATGAGTAGATCAAAAGTTATGCCCGAAAAACACGTTTTGACGCGTTTTGCACGGTATACGGTAATGGATGCACTGTAGGTGCTCCAGTGAGACTCCCTATGCGAGATTAGATCATATCGATAGAGAATTTGATGGCGATCATTCTGGCATAGCTAGATTCTCTGTACGATGAGTAGATCAAAAGTTATGCCCGAAAAACACGTTTTGACGCGTTTTGCACGGTATACGGTAATGGATGCACTGTAGGTGCTCCAGTGAGACTCCCTATGCGAGATTAGATCATATCGATAGAGAATTTGATGGCGATCATTCTGGCATGGCTAGATTCTCTGTACGATGAGTAGATCAAAAGTTATGCCCGAAAAACACGTTTTAACGCATTTTGCACCTATGTCGGTAGTGGATGCACTGTAGGTGCTCCAGTGAGACTCCCTATGCGAGATAAGATCATATCGATAGAGAATTTGATGGCGATCATTCTGGCATAGCTAGATTCTCTGTACGATGAGTAGATCAAAAGTTATGCCCGAAAAACACGTTTTGACGCGTTTTGCACGGTATACGGTAATGGATGCACTGTAGGTGCTCCAGTGAGACTCCCTATGCGAGATTAGATCATATCGATAGAGAATTTGATGGCGATCATTCTGGCATAGCTAGATTCTCTGTACGATGAGTAGATCAAAAGTTATGCCCGAAAAACACGTTTTGACGCGTTTTGCACCTATGTCGGTAATGGATGCACTGCAGGTGCTCCAGTGAGACTCCCTATGCGAGATTAGATCATATCGATAGAGAATTTGATGGCGATCATTCTGACTTATCTAGATTCTCTGTACGATGAGTAGATCAAAAGTTATGCCCGAAAAACACGTTTTAACGCATTTTGCACCTATGTCGGTAGTGGATGCACTGTAGGTGCTCCAGTGAGACTCCCTATGCGAGATTAGATCATATCGATAGAGAATTTGATGGCGATCATTCTGGCATGGCTAGATTCTCTGTACGATGAGTAGATCAAAAGTTATGCCCGAAAAACACGTTTTAACGCATTTTGCACCTATGTCGGTAGTGGATGCACTGTAGGTGCTCCAGTGAGACTCCCTATGCGAGATAAGATCATATCGATAGAGAATTTGATGGCGATCATTCTGGCATAGCTAGATTCTCTGTACGATGAGTAGATCAAAAGTTATGCCCGAAAAACACGTTTTGACGCGTTTTGCACCTATGTCGGTAATGGATGCACTGCAGGTGCTCCAGTGAGACTCCCTATGCGAGATTAGATCATATCGATAGAGAATTTGATGGCGATCATTCTGACTTATCTAGATTCTCTGTACGATGAGTAGATCAAAAGTTATGCCCGAAAAACACGTTTTAACGCATTTTGCACCTATGTCGGTAGTGGATGCACTGTAGGTGCTCCAGTGAGACTCCCTATGCGAGATAAGATCATATCGATAGAGAATTTGATGGCGATCATTCTGGCATAGCTAGATTCTCTGTACGATGAGTAGATCAAAAGTTATGCCCGAAAAACACGTTTTGACGCGTTTTGCACGGTATACGGTAATGGATGCACTGTAGGTGCTCCAGTGAGACTCCCTATGCGAGATTAGATCATATCGATAGAGAATTTGATGGCGATCATTCTGGCATAGCTAGATTCTCTGTACGATGAGTAGATCAAAAGTTATGCCCGAAAAACACGTTTTGACGCGTTTTGCACGGTATACGGTAATGGATGCACTGTAGGTGCTCCAGTGAGACTCCCTATGCGAGATTAGATCATATCGATAGAGAATTTGATGGCGATCATTCTGGCATAGCTAGATTCTCTGTACGATGAGTAGATCAAAAGTTATGCCCGAAAAACACGTTTTGACGCGTTTTGCACGGTATACGGTAATGGATGCACTGTAGGTGCTCCAGTGAGACTCCCTATGCGAGATTAGATCATATCGATAGAGAATTTGATGGCGATCATTCTGGCATGGCTAGATTCTCTGTACGATGAGTAGATCAAAAGTTATGCCCGAAAAACACGTTTTGACGCATTTTGCACCTATGTCGGTAGTGGATGCACTGTAGGTGCTCCAGTGAGACTCCCTATGCGAGATAAGATCATATCGATAGAGAATTTGATGGCGATCATTCTGGCATAGCTAGATTCTCTGTACGATGAGTAGATCAAAAGTTATGCCCGAAAAACACGTTTTGACGCGTTTTGCACGGTATACGGTAATGGATGCACTGTAGGTGCTCCAGTGAGACTCCCTATGCGAGATTAGATCATATCGATAGAGAATTTGATGGCGATCATTCTGGCATAGCTAGATTCTCTGTACGATGAGTAGATCAAAAGTTATGCCCGAAAAACACGTTTTGACGCGTTTTGCACCTATGTCGGTAATGGATGCACTGCAGGTGCTCCAGTGAGACTCCCTATGCGAGATTAGATCATATCGATAGAGAATTTGATGGCGATCATTCTGACTTATCTAGATTCTCTGTACGATGAGTAGATCAAAAGTTATGCCCGAAAAACACGTTTTGACGCGTTTTGCACCTATGTCGGTAATGGATGCACTGCAGGTGCTCCAGTGAGACTCCCTATGCGAGATTAGATCATATCGATAGAGAATTTGATGGCGATCATTCTGACTTATCTAGATTCTCTCTACGATGAGTAGATCAAAAGTTATGCCCGAAAAACACGTTTTGACGCGTTTTGCACGGTATACGGTAATGGATGCACTGTAGGTGCTCCAGTGAGACTCCCTATGCGAGATTAGATCATATCGATAGAGAATTTGATGGCGATCATTCTGGCATAGCGAGATTCTCTGTACGATGAGTAGATCAAAAGTTATGCCCGAAAAACACGTTTTAACGCATTTTGCACCTATGTCGGTAGTGGATGCACTGTAGGTGCTCCAGTGAGACTCCCTATGCGAGATAAGATCATATCGATAGAGAATTTGATGGCGATCATTCTGGCATAGCTAGATTCTCTGTACGATGAGTAGATCAAAAGTTATGCCCGAAAAACACGTTTTGACGCGTTTTGCACCTATGTCGGTAATGGATGCACTGCAGGTGCTCCAGTGAGACTCCCTATGCGAGATTAGATCATATCGATAGAGAATTTGATGGCGATCATTCTGGCATAGCGAGATTCTCTGTACGATGAGTAGATCAAAAGTTATGCCCGAAAAACACGTTTTAACGCATTTTGCACCTATGTCGGTAGTGGATGCACTGTAGGTGCTCCAGTGAGACTCCCTATGCGAGATAAGATCATATCGATAGAGAATTTGATGGCGATCATTCTGGCATAGCTAGATTCTCTCTACGATGAGTAGATCAAAAGTTATGCCCGAAAAACACGTTTTGACGCGTTTTGCACGGTATACGGTAATGGATGCACTGTAGGTGCTCCAGTGAGACTCCCTATGCGAGATTAGATCATATCGATAGAGAATTTGATGGCGATCATTCTGGCATAGCGAGATTCTCTGTACGATGAGTAGATCAAAAGTTATGCCCGAAAAACACGTTTTAACGCATTTTGCACCTATGTCGGTAGTGGATGCACTGTAGGTGCTCCAGTGAGACTCCCTATGCGAGATAAGATCATATCGATAGAGAATTTGATGGCGATCATTCTGGCATAGCTAGATTCTCTGTACGATGAGTAGATCAAAAGTTATGCCCGAAAAACACGTTTTGACGCGTTTTGCACGGTATACGGTAATGGATGCACTGTAGGTGCTCCAGTGAGACTCCCTATGCGAGATTAGATCATATCGATAGAGAATTTGATGGCGATCATTCTGGCATAGCTAGATTCTCTGTACGATGAGTAGGTCAAAAGTTATGCCCGAAAAACACGTTTTGACGCGTTTTGCACCTATGTCGGTAATGGATGCACTGCAGGTGCTCCAGTGAGACTCCCTATGCGAGATTAGATCATATCGATAGAGAATTTGATGGCGATCATTCTGACTTATCTAGATTCTCTGTACGATGAGTAGATCAAAAGTTATGCCCGAAAAACACGTTTTAACGCATTTTGCACCTATGTCGGTAGTGGATGCACTGTAGGTGCTCCAGTGAGACTCCCTATGCGAGATAAGATCATATCGATAGAGAATTTGATGGCGATCATTCTGGCATAGCTAGATTCTCTGTACGATGAGTAGATCAAAAGTTATGCCCGAAAAACACGTTTTGACGCGTTTTGCACGGTATACGGTAATGGATGCACTGTAGGTGCTCCAGTGAGACTCCCTATGCGAGATTAGATCATATCGATAGAGAATTTGATGGCGATCATTCTGGCATAGCTAGATTCTCTGTACGATGAGTAGATCAAAAGTTATGCCCGAAAAACACGTTTTGACGCGTTTTGCACGGTATACGGTAATGGATGCACTGTAGGTGCTCCAGTGAGACTCCCTATGCGAGATTAGATCATATCGATAGAGAATTTGATGGCGATCATTCTGGCATAGCTAGATTCTCTGTACGATGAGTAGATCAAAAGTTATGCCCGAAAAACACGTTTTGACGCGTTTTGCACGGTATACGGTAATGGATGCACTGTAGGTGCTCCAGTGAGACTCCCTATGCGAGATTAGATCATATCGATAGAGAATTTGATGGCGATCATTCTGGCATGGCTAGATTCTCTGTACGATGAGTAGATCAAAAGTTATGCCCGAAAAACACGTTTTAACGCATTTTGCACCTATGTCGGTAGTGGATGCACTGTAGGTGCTCCAGTGAGACTCCCTATGCGAGATAAGATCATATCGATAGAGAATTTGATGGCGATCATTCTGGCATAGCTAGATTCTCTGTACGATGAGTAGATCAAAAGTTATGCCCGAAAAACACGTTTTGACGCGTTTTGCACGGTATACGGTAATGGATGCACTGTAGGTGCTCCAGTGAGACTCCCTATGCGAGATTAGATCATATCGATAGAGAATTTGATGGCGATCATTCTGGCATAGCTAGATTCTCTGTACGATGAGTAGATCAAAAGTTATGCCCGAAAAACACGTTTTGACGCGTTTTGCACCTATGTCGGTAATGGATGCACTGCAGGTGCTCCAGTGAGACTCCCTATGCGAGATTAGATCATATCGATAGAGAATTTGATGGCGATCATTCTGACTTATCTAGATTCTCTGTACGATGAGTAGATCAAAAGTTATGCCCGAAAAACACGTTTTAACGCATTTTGCACCTATGTCGGTAGTGGATGCACTGTAGGTGCTCCAGTGAGACTCCCTATGCGAGATAAGATCATATCGATAGAGAATTTGATGGCGATCATTCTGGCATAGCTAGATTCTCTCTACGATGAGTAGATCAAAAGTTATGCCCGAAAAACACGTTTTGACGCGTTTTGCACGGTATACGGTAATGGATGCACTGTAGGTGCTCCAGTGAGACTCCCTATGCGAGATTAGATCATATCGATAGAGAATTTGATGGCGATCATTCTGGCATAGCGAGATTCTCTGTACGATGAGTAGATCAAAAGTTATGCCCGAAAAACACGTTTTAACGCATTTTGCACCTATGTCGGTAGTGGATGCACTGTAGGTGCTCCAGTGAGACTCCCTATGCGAGATAAGATCATATCGATAGAGAATTTGATGGCGATCATTCTGGCATAGCTAGATTCTCTGTACGATGAGTAGATCAAAAGTTATGCCCGAAAAACACGTTTTGACGCGTTTTGCACGGTATACGGTAATGGATGCACTGTAGGTGCTCCAGTGAGACTCCCTATGCGAGATTAGATCATATCGATAGAGAATTTGATGGCGATCATTCTGGCATAGCTAGATTCTCTGTACGATGAGTAGATCAAAAGTTATGCCCGAAAAACACGTTTTGACGCGTTTTGCACCTATGTCGGTAATGGATGCACTGCAGGTGCTCCAGTGAGACTCCCTATGCGAGATTAGATCATATCGATAGAGAATTTGATGGCGATCATTCTGACTTATCTAGATTCTCTGTACGATGAGTAGATCAAAAGTTATGCCCGAAAAACACGTTTTAACGCATTTTGCACCTATGTCGGTAGTGGATGCACTGTAGGTGCTCCAGTGAGACTCCCTATGCGAGATAAGATCATATCGATAGAGAATTTGATGGCGATCATTCTGGCATAGCTAGATTCTCTGTACGATGAGTAGATCAAAAGTTATGCCCGAAAAACACGTTTTGACGCGTTTTGCACGGTATACGGTAATGGATGCACTGTAGGTGCTCCAGTGAGACTCCCTATGCGAGATTAGATCATATCGATAGAGAATTTGATGGCGATCATTCTGGCATAGCTAGATTCTCTGTACGATGAGTAGATCAAAAGTTATGCCCGAAAAACACGTTTTGACGCGTTTTGCACGGTATACGGTAATGGATGCACTGTAGGTGCTCCAGTGAGACTCCCTATGCGAGATTAGATCATATCGATAGAGAATTTGATGGCGATCATTCTGGCATAGCTAGATTCTCTGTACGATGAGTAGATCAAAAGTTATGCCCGAAAAACACGTTTTGACGCGTTTTGCACGGTATACGGTAATGGATGCACTGTAGGTGCTCCAGTGAGACTCCCTATGCGAGATTAGATCATATCGATAGAGAATTTGATGGCGATCATTCTGGCATGGCTAGATTCTCTGTACGATGAGTAGATCAAAAGTTATGCCCGAAAAACACGTTTTAACGCATTTTGCACCTATGTCGGTAGTGGATGCACTGTAGGTGCTCCAGTGAGACTCCCTATGCGAGATAAGATCATATCGATAGAGAATTTGATGGCGATCATTCTGGCATAGCTAGATTCTCTGTACGATGAGTAGATCAAAAGTTATGCCCGAAAAACACGTTTTGACGCGTTTTGCACGGTATACGGTAATGGATGCACTGTAGGTGCTCCAGTGAGACTCCCTATGCGAGATTAGATCATATCGATAGAGAATTTGATGGCGATCATTCTGACTTATCTAGATTCTCTGTACGATGAGTAGATCAAAAGTTATGCCCGAAAAACACGTTTTAACGCATTTTGCACCTATGTCGGTAGTGGATGCACTGTAGGTGCTCCAGTGAGACTCCCTATGCGAGATAAGATCATATCGATAGAGAATTTGATGGCGATCATTCTGGCATAGCTAGATTCTCTGTACGATGAGTAGATCAAAAGTTATGCCCGAAAAACACGTTTTGACGCGTTTTGCACGGTATACGGTAATGGATGCACTGTAGGTGCTCCAGTGAGACTCCCTATGCGAGATTAGATCATATCGATAGAGAATTTGATGGCGATCATTCTGGCATAGCTAGATTCTCTGTACGATGAGTAGATCAAAAGTTATGCCCGAAAAACACGTTTTGACGCGTTTTGCACGGTATACGGTAATGGATGCACTGTAGGTGCTCCAGTGAGACTCCCTATGCGAGATTAGATCATATCGATAGAGAATTTGATGGCGATCATTCTGGCATAGCTAGATTCTCTGTACGATGAGTAGATCAAAAGTTATGCCCGAAAAACACGTTTTGACGCGTTTTGCACGGTATACGGTAATGGATGCACTGTAGGTGCTCCAGTGAGACTCCCTATGCGAGATTAGATCATATCGATAGAGAATTTGATGGCGATCATTCTGGCATGGCTAGATTCTCTGTACGATGAGTAGATCAAAAGTTATGCCCGAAAAACACGTTTTAACGCATTTTGCACCTATGTCGGTAGTGGATGCACTGTAGGTGCTCCAGTGAGACTCCCTATGCGAGATAAGATCATATCGATAGAGAATTTGATGGCGATCATTCTGGCATAGCTAGATTCTCTGTACGATGAGTAGATCAAAAGTTATGCCCGAAAAACACGTTTTGACGCGTTTTGCACGGTATACGGTAATGGATGCACTGTAGGTGCTCCAGTGAGACTCCCTATGCGAGATTAGATCATATCGATAGAGAATTTGATGGCGATCATTCTGGCATAGCTAGATTCTCTGTACGATGAGTAGATCAAAAGTTATGCCCGAAAAACACGTTTTGACGCGTTTTGCACCTATGTCGGTAATGGATGCACTGCAGGTGCTCCAGTGAGACTCCCTATGCGAGATTAGATCATATCGATAGAGAATTTGATGGCGATCATTCTGACTTATCTAGATTCTCTGTACGATGAGTAGATCAAAAGTTATGCCCGAAAAACACGTTTTAACGCATTTTGCACCTATGTCGGTAGTGGATGCACTGTAGGTGCTCCAGTGAGACTCCCTATGCGAGATAAGATCATATCGATAGAGAATTTGATGGCGATCATTCTGGCATAGCTAGATTCTCTCTACGATGAGTAGATCAAAAGTTATGCCCGAAAAACACGTTTTGACGCGTTTTGCACGGTATACGGTAATGGATGCACTGTAGGTGCTCCAGTGAGACTCCCTATGCGAGATTAGATCATATCGATAGAGAATTTGATGGCGATCATTCTGGCATAGCGAGATTCTCTGTACGATGAGTAGATCAAAAGTTATGCCCGAAAAACACGTTTTAACGCATTTTGCACCTATGTCGGTAGTGGATGCACTGTAGGTGCTCCAGTGAGACTCCCTATGCGAGATAAGATCATATCGATAGAGAATTTGATGGCGATCATTCTGGCATAGCTAGATTCTCTGTACGATGACTAGATCAAAAGTTATGCCCGAAAAACACGTTTTGACGCGTTTTGCACGGTATACGGTAATGGATGCACTGTAGGTGCTCCAGTGAGACTCCCTATGCGAGATTAGATCATATCGATAGAGAATTTGATGGCGATCATTCTGGCATAGCTAGATTCTCTGTACGATGAGTAGATCAAAAGTTATGCCCGAAAAACACGTTTTGACGCGTTTTGCACGGTATACGGTAATGGATGCACTGTAGGTGCTCCAGTGAGACTCCCTATGCGAGATTAGATCATATCGATAGAGAATTTGATGGCGATCATTCTGGCATGGCTAGATTCTCTGTACGATGAGTAGATCAAAAGTTATGCCCGAAAAACACGTTTTAACGCATTTTGCACCTATGTCGGTAGTGGATGCACTGTAGGTGCTCCAGTGAGACTCCCTATGCGAGATAAGATCATATCGATAGAGAATTTGATGGCGATCATTCTGGCATAGCTAGATTCTCTGTACGATGAGTAGATCAAAAGTTATGCCCGAAAAACACGTTTTGACGCGTTTTGCACGGTATACGGTAATGGATGCACTGTAGGTGCTCCAGTGCGACTCCCTATGCGAGATTAGATCATATCGATAGAGAATTTGATGGCGATCATTCTGGCATAGCTAGATTCTCTGTACGATGACTAGATCAAAAGTTATGCCCGAAAAACACGTTTTGACGCGTTTTGCACGGTATACGGTAATGGATGCACTGTAGGTGCTCCAGTGAGACTCCCTATGCGAGATTAGATCATATCGATAGAGAATTTGATGGCGATCATTCTGGCATAGCTAGATTCTCTGTACGATGAGTAGATCAAAAGTTATGCCCGAAAAACACGTTTTGACGCGTTTTGCACGGTATACGGTAATGGATGCACTGTAGGTGCTCCAGTGAGACTCCCTATGCGAGATTAGATCATATCGATAGAGAATTTGATGGCGATCATTCTGGCATGGCTAGATTCTCTGTACGATGAGTAGATCAAAAGTTATGCCCGAAAAACACGTTTTAACGCATTTTGCACCTATGTCGGTAGTGGATGCACTGTAGGTGCTCCAGTGAGACTCCCTATGCGAGATAAGATCATATCGATAGAGAATTTGATGGCGATCATTCTGGCATAGCTAGATTCTCTGTACGATGAGTAGATCAAAAGTTATGCCCGAAAAACACGTTTTGACGCGTTTTGCACGGTATACGGTAATGGATGCACTGTAGGTGCTCCAGTGAGACTCCCTATGCGAGATTAGATCATATCGATAGAGAATTTGATGGCGATCATTCTGGCATAGCTAGATTCTCTGTACGATGAGTAGATCAAAAGTTATGCCCGAAAAACACGTTTTGACGCGTTTTGCACCTATGTCGGTAGTGGATGCACTGTAGGTGCTCCAGTGAGACTCCCTATGCGAGATTAGATCATATCGATAGAGAATTTGATGGCGATCATTCTGGCATAGCTAGATTCTCTGTACGATGACTAGATCAAAAGTTATGCCCGAAAAACACGTTTTGACGCGTTTTGCACGGTATACGGTAATGGATGCACTGTAGGTGCTCCAGTGAGACTCCCTATGCGAGATTAGATCATATCGATAGAGAATTTGATGGCGATCATTCTGGCATAGCTAGATTCTCTGTACGATGAGTAGATCAAAAGTTATGCCCGAAAAACACGTTTTGACGCGTTTTGCACGGTATACGGTAATGGATGCACTGTAGGTGCTCCAGTGAGACTCCCTATGCGAGATTAGATCATATCGATAGAGAATTTGATGGCGATCATTCTGGCATGGCTAGATTCTCTGTACGATGAGTAGATCAAAAGTTATGCCCGAAAAACACGTTTTAACGCGTTTTGCACGGTATACGGTAATGGATGCACTGTAGGTGCTCCAGTGAGACTCCCTATGCGAGATTAGATCATATCGATAGAGAATTTGATGGCGATCATTCTGGCATGGCTAGATTCTCTGTACGATGAGTAGATCAAAAGTTATGCCCGAAAAACACGTTTTAACGCATTTTGCACCTATGTCGGTAGTGGATGCACTGTAGGTGCTCCAGTGAGACTCCCTATGCGAGATAAGATCATATCGATAGAGAATTTGATGGCGATCATTCTGGCATAGCTAGATTCTCTGTACGATGAGTAGATCAAAAGTTATGCCCGAAAAACACGTTTTGACGCGTTTTGCACGGTATACGGTAATGGATGCACTGTAGGTGCTCCAGTGAGACTCCCTATGCGAGATTAGATCATATCGATAGAGAATTTGATGGCGATCATTCTGGCATAGCTAGATTCTCTGTACGATGAGTAGATCAAAAGTTATGCCCGAAAAACACGTTTTGACGCGTTTTGCACCTATGTCGGTAATGGATGCACTGCAGGTGCTCCAGTGAGACTCCCTATGCGAGATTAGATCATATCGATAGAGAATTTGATGGCGATCATTCTGACTTATCTAGATTCTCTGTACGATGAGTAGATCAAAAGTTATGCCCGAAAAACACGTTTTAACGCATTTTGCACCTATGTCGGTAGTGGATGCACTGTAGGTGCTCCAGTGAGACTCCCTATGCGAGATAAGATCATATCGATAGAGAATTTGATGGCGATCATTCTGGCATAGCTAGATTCTCTCTACGATGAGTAGATCAAAAGTTATGCCCGAAAAACACGTTTTGACGCGTTTTGCACGGTATACGGTAATGGATGCACTGTAGGTGCTCCAGTGAGACTCCCTATGCGAGATTAGATCATATCGATAGAGAATTTGATGGCGATCATTCTGGCATAGCGAGATTCTCTGTACGATGAGTAGATCAAAAGTTATGCCCGAAAAACACGTTTTAACGCATTTTGCACCTATGTCGGTAGTGGATGCACTGTAGGTGCTCCAGTGAGACTCCCTATGCGAGATAAGATCATATCGATAGAGAATTTGATGGCGATCATTCTGGCATAGCTAGATTCTCTGTACGATGAGTAGATCAAAAGTTATGCCCGAAAAACACGTTTTGACGCGTTTTGCACGGTATACGGTAATGGATGCACTGTAGGTGCTCCAGTGAGACTCCCTATGCGAGATTAGATCATATCGATAGAGAATTTGATGGCGATCATTCTGGCATAGCTAGATTCTCTGTACGATGAGTAGATCAAAAGTTATGCCCGAAAAACACGTTTTGACGCGTTTTGCACCTATGTCGGTAATGGATGCACTGCAGGTGCTCCAGTGAGACTCCCTATGCGAGATTAGATCATATCGATAGAGAATTTGATGGCGATCATTCTGACTTATCTAGATTCTCTGTACGATGAGTAGATCAAAAGTTATGCCCGAAAAACACGTTTTAACGCATTTTGCACCTATGTCGGTAGTGGATGCACTGTAGGTGCTCCAGTGAGACTCCCTATGCGAGATAAGATCATATCGATAGAGAATTTGATGGCGATCATTCTGGCATAGCTAGATTCTCTCTACGATGAGTAGATCAAAAGTTATGCCCGAAAAACACGTTTTGACGCGTTTTGCACGGTATACGGTAATGGATGCACTGTAGGTGCTCCAGTGAGACTCCCTATGCGAGATTAGATCATATCGATAGAGAATTTGATGGCGATCATTCTGGCATAGCGAGATTCTCTGTACGATGAGTAGATCAAAAGTTATGCCCGAAAAACACGTTTTAACGCATTTTGCACCTATGTCGGTAGTGGATGCACTGTAGGTGCTCCAGTGAGACTCCCTATGCGAGATAAGATCATATCGATAGAGAATTTGATGGCGATCATTCTGGCATAGCTAGATTCTCTGTACGATGAGTAGATCAAAAGTTATGCCCGAAAAACACGTTTTGACGCGTTTTGCACGGTATACGGTAATGGATGCACTGTAGGTGCTCCAGTGAGACTCCCTATGCGAGATTAGATCATATCGATAGAGAATTTGATGGCGATCATTCTGGCATAGCTAGATTCTCTGTACGATGAGTAGATCAAAAGTTATGCCCGAAAAACACGTTTTAACGCATTTTGCACCTATGTCGGTAGTGGATGCACTGTAGGTGCTCCAGTGAGACTCCCTATGCGAGATAAGATCATATCGATAGAGAATTTGATGGCGATCATTCTGGCATAGCTAGATTCTCTGTACGATGAGTAGATCAAAAGTTATGCCCGAAAAACACGTTTTGACGCGTTTTGCACGGTATACGGTAATGGATGCACTGTAGGTGCTCCAGTGAGACTCCCTATGCGAGATTAGATCATATCGATAGAGAATTTGATGGCGATCATTCTGGCATAGCTAGATTCTCTGTACGATGAGTAGATCAAAAGTTATGCCCGAAAAACACGTTTTGACGCGTTTTGCACCTATGTCGGTAATGGATGCACTGCAGGTGCTCCAGTGAGACTCCCTATGCGAGATTAGATCATATCGATAGAGAATTTGATGGCGATCATTCTGACTTATCTAGATTCTCTGTACGATGAGTAGATCAAAAGTTATGCCCGAAAAACACGTTTTAACGCATTTTGCACCTATGTCGGTAGTGGATGCACTGTAGGTGCTCCAGTGAGACTCCCTATGCGAGATAAGATCATATCGATAGAGAATTTGATGGCGATCATTCTGGCATAGCTAGATTCTCTGTACGATGAGTAGATCAAAAGTTATGCCCGAAAAACACGTTTTGACGCGTTTTGCACGGTATACGGTAATGGATGCACTGTAGGTGCTCCAGTGAGACTCCCTATGCGAGATTAGATCATATCGATAGAGAATTTGATGGCGATCATTCTGGCATAGCTAGATTCTCTGTACGATGAGTAGATCAAAAGTTATGCCCGAAAAACACGTTTTAACGCATTTTGCACCTATGTCGGTAGTGGATGCACTGTAGGTGCTCCAGTGAGACTCCCTATGCGAGATAAGATCATATCGATAGAGAATTTGATGGCGATCATTCTGGCATAGCTAGATTCTCTGTACGATGAGTAGATCAAAAGTTATGCCCGAAAAACACGTTTTGACGCGTTTTGCACGGTATACGGTAATGGATGCACTGTAGGTGCTCCAGTGAGACTCCCTATGCGAGATTAGATCATATCGATAGAGAATTTGATGGCGATCATTCTGGCATAGCTAGATTCTCTGTACGATGAGTAGATCAAAAGTTATGCCCGAAAAACACGTTTTGACGCGTTTTGCACGGTATACGGTAATGGATGCACTGTAGGTGCTCCAGTGAGACTCCCTATGCGAGATTAGATCATATCGATAGAGAATTTGATGGCGATCATTCTGGCATGGCTAGATTCTCTGTACGATGAGTAGATCAAAAGTTATGCCCGAAAAACACGTTTTAACGCGTTTTGCACGGTATACGGTAATGGATGCACTGTAGGTGCTCCAGTGAGACTCCCTATGCGAGATTAGATCATATCGATAGAGAATTTGATGGCGATCATTCTGGCATGGCTAGATTCTCTGTACGATGAGTAGATCAAAAGTTATGCCCGAAAAACACGTTTTAACGCATTTTGCACCTATGTCGGTAGTGGATGCACTGTAGGTGCTCCAGTGAGACTCCCTATGCGAGATAAGATCATATCGATAGAGAATTTGATGGCGATCATTCTGGCATAGCTAGATTCTCTGTACGATGAGTAGATCAAAAGTTATGCCCGAAAAACACGTTTTGACGCGTTTTGCACGGTATACGGTAATGGATGCACTGTAGGTGCTCCAGTGAGACTCCCTATGCGAGATTAGATCATATCGATAGAGAATTTGATGGCGATCATTCTGGCATAGCTAGATTCTCTGTACGATGAGTAGATCAAAAGTTATGCCCGAAAAACACGTTTTGACGCGTTTTGCACCTATGTCGGTAATGGATGCACTGCAGGTGCTCCAGTGAGACTCCCTATGCGAGATTAGATCATATCGATAGAGAATTTGATGGCGATCATTCTGACTTATCTAGATTCTCTGTACGATGAGTAGATCAAAAGTTATGCCCGAAAAACACGTTTTAACGCATTTTGCACCTATGTCGGTAGTGGATGCACTGTAGGTGCTCCAGTGAGACTCCCTATGCGAGATAAGATCATATCGATAGAGAATTTGATGGCGATCATTCTGGCATAGCTAGATTCTCTCTACGATGAGTAGATCAAAAGTTATGCCCGAAAAACACGTTTTGACGCGTTTTGCACGGTATACGGTAATGGATGCACTGTAGGTGCTCCAGTGAGACTCCCTATGCGAGATTAGATCATATCGATAGAGAATTTGATGGCGATCATTCTGGCATAGCGAGATTCTCTGTACGATGAGTAGATCAAAAGTTATGCCCGAAAAACACGTTTTAACGCATTTTGCACCTATGTCGGTAGTGGATGCACTGTAGGTGCTCCAGTGAGACTCCCTATGCGAGATAAGATCATATCGATAGAGAATTTGATGGCGATCATTCTGGCATAGCTAGATTCTCTGTACGATGAGTAGATCAAAAGTTATGCCCGAAAAACACGTTTTGACGCGTTTTGCACGGTATACGGTAATGGATGCACTGTAGGTGCTCCAGTGAGACTCCCTATGCGAGATTAGATCATATCGATAGAGAATTTGATGGCGATCATTCTGGCATAGCTAGATTCTCTGTACGATGAGTAGATCAAAAGTTATGCCCGAAAAACACGTTTTGACGCGTTTTGCACCTATGTCGGTAATGGATGCACTGCAGGTGCTCCAGTGAGACTCCCTATGCGAGATTAGATCATATCGATAGAGAATTTGATGGCGATCATTCTGACTTATCTAGATTCTCTGTACGATGAGTAGATCAAAAGTTATGCCCGAAAAACACGTTTTAACGCATTTTGCACCTATGTCGGTAGTGGATGCACTGTAGGTGCTCCAGTGAGACTCCCTATGCGAGATAAGATCATATCGATAGAGAATTTGATGGCGATCATTCTGGCATAGCTAGATTCTCTCTACGATGAGTAGATCAAAAGTTATGCCCGAAAAACACGTTTTGACGCGTTTTGCACGGTATACGGTAATGGATGCACTGTAGGTGCTCCAGTGAGACTCCCTATGCGAGATTAGATCATATCGATAGAGAATTTGATGGCGATCATTCTGGCATAGCGAGATTCTCTGTACGATGAGTAGATCAAAAGTTATGCCCGAAAAACACGTTTTAACGCATTTTGCACCTATGTCGGTAGTGGATGCACTGTAGGTGCTCCAGTGAGACTCCCTATGCGAGATAAGATCATATCGATAGAGAATTTGATGGCGATCATTCTGGCATAGCTAGATTCTCTGTACGATGAGTAGATCAAAAGTTATGCCCGAAAAACACGTTTTGACGCGTTTTGCACGGTATACGGTAATGGATGCACTGTAGGTGCTCCAGTGAGACTCCCTATGCGAGATTAGATCATATCGATAGAGAATTTGATGGCGATCATTCTGGCATAGCTAGATTCTCTGTACGATGAGTAGATCAAAAGTTATGCCCGAAAAACACGTTTTAACGCATTTTGCACCTATGTCGGTAGTGGATGCACTGTAGGTGCTCCAGTGAGACTCCCTATGCGAGATAAGATCATATCGATAGAGAATTTGATGGCGATCATTCTGGCATAGCTAGATTCTCTGTACGATGAGTAGATCAAAAGTTATGCCCGAAAAACACGTTTTGACGCGTTTTGCACGGTATACGGTAATGGATGCACTGTAGGTGCTCCAGTGAGACTCCCTATGCGAGATTAGATCATATCGATAGAGAATTTGATGGCGATCATTCTGGCATAGCTAGATTCTCTGTACGATGAGTAGATCAAAAGTTATGCCCGAAAAACACGTTTTGACGCGTTTTGCACCTATGTCGGTAATGGATGCACTGCAGGTGCTCCAGTGAGACTCCCTATGCGAGATTAGATCATATCGATAGAGAATTTGATGGCGATCATTCTGACTTATCTAGATTCTCTGTACGATGAGTAGATCAAAAGTTATGCCCGAAAAACACGTTTTAACGCATTTTGCACCTATGTCGGTAGTGGATGCACTGTAGGTGCTCCAGTGAGACTCCCTATGCGAGATAAGATCATATCGATAGAGAATTTGATGGCGATCATTCTGGCATAGCTAGATTCTCTGTACGATGAGTAGATCAAAAGTTATGCCCGAAAAACACGTTTTGACGCGTTTTGCACGGTATACGGTAATGGATGCACTGTAGGTGCTCCAGTGAGACTCCCTATGCGAGATTAGATCATATCGATAGAGAATTTGATGGCGATCATTCTGGCATAGCTAGATTCTCTGTACGATGAGTAGATCAAAAGTTATGCCCGAAAAACACGTTTTAACGCATTTTGCACCTATGTCGGTAGTGGATGCACTGTAGGTGCTCCAGTGAGACTCCCTATGCGAGATAAGATCATATCGATAGAGAATTTGATGGCGATCATTCTGGCATAGCTAGATTCTCTGTACGATGAGTAGATCAAAAGTTATGCCCGAAAAACACGTTTTGACGCGTTTTGCACGGTATACGGTAATGGATGCACTGTAGGTGCTCCAGTGAGACTCCCTATGCGAGATTAGATCATATCGATAGAGAATTTGATGGCGATCATTCTGGCATAGCTAGATTCTCTGTACGATGAGTAGATCAAAAGTTATGCCCGAAAAACACGTTTTGACGCGTTTTGCACCTATGTCGGTAATGGATGCACTGCAGGTGCTCCAGTGAGACTCCCTATGCGAGATTAGATCATATCGATAGAGAATTTGATGGCGATCATTCTGACTTATCTAGATTCTCTGTACGATGAGTAGATCAAAAGTTATGCCCGAAAAACACGTTTTAACGCATTTTGCACCTATGTCGGTAGTGGATGCACTGTAGGTGCTCCAGTGAGACTCCCTATGCGAGATAAGATCATATCGATAGAGAATTTGATGGCGATCATTCTGGCATAGCTAGATTCTCTGTACGATGAGTAGATCAAAAGTTATGCCCGAAAAACACGTTTTGACGCATTTTGCACCTATGTCGGTAGTGGATGCACTGTAGGTGCTCCAGTGAGACTCCCTATGCGAGATAAGATCATATCGATAGAGAATTTGATGGCGATCATTCTGGCATAGCTAGATTCTCTGTACGATGAGTAGATCAAAAGTTATGCCCGAAAAACACGTTTTAACGCATTTTGCACCTATGTCGGTAGTGGATGCACTGTAGGTGCTCCAGTGAGACTCCCTATGCGAGATAAGATCATATCGATAGAGAATTTGATGGCGATCATTCTGGCATAGCTAGATTCTCTGTACGATGAGTAGATCAAAAGTTATGCCCGAAAAACACGTTTTGACGCGTTTTGCACGGTATACGGTAATGGATGCACTGTAGGTGCTCCAGTGAGACTCCCTATGCGAGATTAGATCATATCGATAGAGAATTTGATGGCGATCATTCTGGCATAGCGAGATTCTCTGTACGATGAGTAGATCAAAAGTTATGCCCGAAAAACACGTTTTAACGCATTTTGCACCTATGTCGGTAGTGGATGCACTGTAGGTGCTCCAGTGAGACTCCCTATGCGAGATAAGATCATATCGATAGAGAATTTGATGGCGATCATTCTGGCATAGCTAGATTCTCTGTACGATGAGTAGATCAAAAGTTATGCCCGAAAAACACGTTTTGACGCATTTTGCACCTATGTCGGTAGTGGATGCACTGTAGGTGCTCCAGTGAGACTCCCTATGCGAGATAAGATCATATCGATAGAGAATTTGATGGCGATCATTCTGGCATAGCTAGATTCTCTGTACGATGAGTAGATCAAAAGTTATGCCCGAAAAACACGTTTTAACGCATTTTGCACCTATGTCGGTAGTGGATGCACTGTAGGTGCTCCAGTGAGACTCCCTATGCGAGATAAGATCATATCGATAGAGAATTTGATGGCGATCATTCTGGCATAGCTAGATTCTCTGTACGATGAGTAGATCAAAAGTTATGCCCGAAAAACACGTTTTGACGCGTTTTGCACGGTATACGGTAATGGATGCACTGTAGGTGCTCCAGTGAGACTCCCTATGCGAGATTAGATCATATCGATAGAGAATTTGATGGCGATCATTCTGGCATAGCGAGATTCTCTGTACGATGAGTAGATCAAAAGTTATGCCCGAAAAACACGTTTTAACGCATTTTGCACATATGTCGGTAGTGGATGCACTGTAGGTGCTCCAGTGAGACTCCCTATGCGAGATAAGATCATATCGATAGAGAATTTGATGGCGATCATTCTGGCATAGCTAGATTCTCTGTACGATGAGTAGATCAAAAGTTATGCCCGAAAAACACGTTTTGACGCGTTTTGCACGGTATACGGTAATGGATGCACTGTAGGTGCTCCAGTGAGACTCCCTATGCGAGATTAGATCATATCGATAGAGAATTTGATGGCGATCATTCTGGCATAGCTAGATTCTCTGTACGATGAGTAGATCAAAAGTTATGCCCGAAAAACACGTTTTAACGCATTTTGCACCTATGTCGGTAGTGGATGCACTGTAGGTGCTCCAGTGAGACTCCCTATGCGAGATAAGATCATATCGATAGAGAATTTGATGGCGATCATTCTGGCATAGCTAGATTCTCTGTACGATGAGTAGATCAAAAGTTATGCCCGAAAAACACGTTTTGACGCGTTTTGCACGGTATACGGTAATGGATGCACTGTAGGTGCTCCAGTGAGACTCCCTATGCGAGATAAGATCATATCGATAGAGAATTTGATGGCGATCATTCTGGCATAGCTAGATTCTCTGTACGATGAGTAGATCAAAAGTTATGCCCGAAAAACACGTTTTGACGCGTTTTGCACGGTATACGGTAATGGATGCACTGTAGGTGCTCCAGTGAGACTCCCTATGCGAGATTAGATCATATCGATAGAGAATTTGATGGCGATCATTCTGGCATAGCTAGATTCTCTGTACGATGAGTAGATCAAAAGTTATGCCCGAAAAACACGTTTTAACGCATTTTGCACCTATGTCGGTAGTGGATGCACTGTAGGTGCTCCAGTGAGACTCCCTATGCGAGATAAGATCATATCGATAGAGAATTTGATGGCGATCATTCTGACTTATCTAGATTCTCTGTACGATGAGTAGGTCAAAAGTTATGCCCGAAAAACACGTTTTAACGCATTTTGCACCTATGTCGGTAGTGGATGCACTGTAGGTGCTCCAGTGAGACTCCCTATGCGAGATAAGATCATATCGATAGAGAATTTGATGGCGATCATTCTGGCATAGCTAGATTCTCTGTACGATGAGTAGATCAAAAGTTATGCCCGAAAAACACGTTTTGACGCGTTTTGCACGGTATACGGTAATGGATGCACTGTAGGTGCTCCAGTGAGACTCCCTATGCGAGATAAGATCATATCGATAGAGAATTTGATGGCGATCATTCTGGCATAGCTAGATTCTCTGTACGATGAGTAGATCAAAAGTTATGCCCGAAAAACACGTTTTGACGCGTTTTGCACGGTATACGGTAATGGATGCACTGTAGGTGCTCCAGTGAGACTCCCTATGCGAGATAAGATCATATCGATAGAGAATTTGATGGCGATCATTCTGACTTATCTAGATTCTCTGTACGATGAGTAGATCAAAAGTTATGCCCGAAAAACACGTTTTGACGCGTTTTGCACGGTATACGGTAATGGATGCACTGTAGGTGCTCCAGTGAGACTCCCTATGCGAGATTAGATCATATCGATAGAGAATTTGATGGCGATCATTCTGGCATGGCTAGATTCTCTGTACGATGAGTAGATCAAAAGTTATGCCCGAAAAACACGTTTTAACGCATTTTGCACCTATGTCGGTAGTGGATGCACTGTAGGTGCTCCAGTGAGACTCCCTATGCGAGATAAGATCATATCGATAGAGAATTTGATGGCGATCATTCTGACTTATCTAGATTCTCTGTACGATGAGTAGGTCAAAAGTTATGCCCGAAAAACACGTTTTAACGCATTTTGCACCTATGTCGGTAGTGGATGCACTGTAGGTGCTCCAGTGAGACTCCCTATGCGAGATAAGATCATATCGATAGAGAATTTGATGGCGATCATTCTGGCATAGCTAGATTCTCTGTACGATGAGTAGATCAAAAGTTATGCCCGAAAAACACGTTTTGACGCGTTTTGCACGGTATACGGTAATGGATGCACTGTAGGTGCTCCAGTGAGACTCCCTATGCGAGATTAGATCATATCGATAGAGAATTTGATGGCGATCATTCTGGCATGGCTAGATTCTCTGTACGATGAGTAGATCAAAAGTTATGCCCGAAAAACACGTTTTAACGCATTTTGCACCTATGTCGGTAGTGGATGCACTGTAGGTGCTCCAGTGAGACTCCCTATGCGAGATAAGATCATATCGATAGAGAATTTGATGGCGATCATTCTGGCATAGCTAGATTCTCTGTACGATGAGTAGATCAAAAGTTATGCCCGAAAAACACGTTTTAACGCATTTTGCACCTATGTCGGTAGTGGATGCACTGTAGGTGCTCCAGTGAGACTCCCTATGCGAGATAAGATCATATCGATAGAGAATTTGATGGCGATCATTCTGGCATAGCTAGATTCTCTGTACGATGAGTAGATCAAAAGTTATGCCCGAAAAACACGTTTTAACGCATTTTGCACCTATGTCGGTAGTGGATGCACTGTAGGTGCTCCAGTGAGACTCCCTATGCGAGATAAGATCATATCGATAGAGAATTTGATGGCGATCATTCTGGCATAGCTAGATTCTCTGTACGATGAGTAGATCAAAAGTTATGCCCGAAAAACACGTTTTAACGCATTTTGCACCTATGTCGGTAGTGGATGCACTGTAGGTGCTCCAGTGAGACTCCCTATGCGAGATAAGATCATATCGATAGAGAATTTGATGGCGATCATTCTGGCATAGCTAGATTCTCTGTACGATGAGTAGATCAAAAGTTATGCCCGAAAAACACGTTTTGACGCGTTTTGCACGGTATACGGTAATGGATGCACTGTAGGTGCTCCAGTGAGACTCCCTATGCGAGATTAGATCATATCGATAGAGAATTTGATGGCGATCATTCTGGCATGGCTAGATTCTCTGTACGATGAGTAGATCAAAAGTTATGCCCGAAAAACACGTTTTAACGCATTTTGCACCTATGTCGGTAGTGGATGCACTGTAGGTGCTCCAGTGAGACTCCCTATGCGAGATAAGATCATATCGATAGAGAATTTGATGGCGATCATTCTGGCATAGCTAGATTCTCTGTACGATGAGTAGATCAAAAGTTATGCCCGAAAAACACGTTTTGACGCGTTTTGCACGGTATACGGTAATGGATGCACTGTAGGTGCTCCAGTGAGACTCCCTATGCGAGATAAGATCATATCGATAGAGAATTTGATGGCGATCATTCTGGCATAGCTAGATTCTCTGTACGATGAGTAGATCAAAAGTTATGCCCGAAAAACACGTTTTGACGCGTTTTGCACGGTATACGGTAATGGATGCACTGTAGGTGCTCCAGTGAGACTCCCTATGCGAGATAAGATCATATCGATAGAGAATTTGATGGCGATCATTCTGACTTATCTAGATTCTCTGTACGATGAGTAGATCAAAAGTTATGCCCGAAAAACACGTTTTGACGCGTTTTGCACGGTATACGGTAATGGATGCACTGTAGGTGCTCCAGTGAGACTCCCTATGCGAGATTAGATCATATCGATAGAGAATTTGATGGCGATCATTCTGGCATGGCTAGATTCTCTGTACGATGAGTAGATCAAAAGTTATGCCCGAAAAACACGTTTTAACGCATTTTGCACCTATGTCGGTAGTGGATGCACTGTAGGTGCTCCAGTGAGACTCCCTATGCGAGATAAGATCATATCGATAGAGAATTTGATGGCGATCATTCTGACTTATCTAGATTCTCTGTACGATGAGTAGGTCAAAAGTTATGCCCGAAAAACACGTTTTAACGCATTTTGCACCTATGTCGGTAGTGGATGCACTGTAGGTGCTCCAGTGAGACTCCCTATGCGAGATAAGATCATATCGATAGAGAATTTGATGGCGATCATTCTGGCATAGCTAGATTCTCTGTACGATGAGTAGATCAAAAGTTATGCCCGAAAAACACGTTTTGACGCGTTTTGCACGGTATACGGTAATGGATGCACTGTAGGTGCTCCAGTGAGACTCCCTATGCGAGATTAGATCATATCGATAGAGAATTTGATGGCGATCATTCTGGCATGGCTAGATTCTCTGTACGATGAGTAGATCAAAAGTTATGCCCGAAAAACACGTTTTAACGCATTTTGCACCTATGTCGGTAGTGGATGCACTGTAGGTGCTCCAGTGAGACTCCCTATGCGAGATAAGATCATATCGATAGAGAATTTGATGGCGATCATTCTGGCATAGCTAGATTCTCTGTACGATGAGTAGATCAAAAGTTATGCCCGAAAAACACGTTTTAACGCATTTTGCACCTATGTCGGTAGTGGATGCACTGTAGGTGCTCCAGTGAGACTCCCTATGCGAGATAAGATCATATCGATAGAGAATTTGATGGCGATCATTCTGGCATAGCTAGATTCTCTGTACGATGAGTAGATCAAAAGTTATGCCCGAAAAACACGTTTTAACGCATTTTGCACCTATGTCGGTAGTGGATGCACTGTAGGTGCTCCAGTGAGACTCCCTATGCGAGATAAGATCATATCGATAGAGAATTTGATGGCGATCATTCTGGCATAGCTAGATTCTCTGTACGATGAGTAGATCAAAAGTTATGCCCGAAAAACACGTTTTAACGCATTTTGCACCTATGTCGGTAGTGGATGCACTGTAGGTGCTCCAGTGAGACTCCCTATGCGAGATAAGATCATATCGATAGAGAATTTGATGGCGATCATTCTGGCATAGCTAGATTCTCTGTACGATGAGTAGATCAAAAGTTATGCCCGAAAAACACGTTTTGACGCGTTTTGCACGGTATACGGTAATGGATGCACTGTAGGTGCTCCAGTGAGACTCCCTATGCGAGATTAGATCATATCGATAGAGAATTTGATGGCGATCATTCTGGCATGGCTAGATTCTCTGTACGATGAGTAGATCAAAAGTTATGCCCGAAAAACACGTTTTAACGCATTTTGCACCTATGTCGGTAGTGGATGCACTGTAGGTGCTCCAGTGAGACTCCCTATGCGAGATAAGATCATATCGATAGAGAATTTGATGGCGATCATTCTGGCATAGCTAGATTCTCTGTACGATGAGTAGATCAAAAGTTATGCCCGAAAAACACGTTTTGACGCGTTTTGCACGGTATACGGTAATGGATGCACTGTAGGTGCTCCAGTGAGACTCCCTATGCGAGATAAGATCATATCGATAGAGAATTTGATGGCGATCATTCTGGCATAGCTAGATTCTCTGTACGATGAGTAGATCAAAAGTTATGCCCGAAAAACACGTTTTGACGCGTTTTGCACGGTATACGGTAATGGATGCACTGTAGGTGCTCCAGTGAGACTCCCTATGCGAGATAAGATCATATCGATAGAGAATTTGATGGCGATCATTCTGACTTATCTAGATTCTCTGTACGATGAGTAGATCAAAAGTTATGCCCGAAAAACACGTTTTGACGCGTTTTGCACGGTATACGGTAATGGATGCACTGTAGGTGCTCCAGTGAGACTCCCTATGCGAGATTAGATCATATCGATAGAGAATTTGATGGCGATCATTCTGGCATGGCTAGATTCTCTGTACGATGAGTAGATCAAAAGTTATGCCCGAAAAACACGTTTTAACGCATTTTGCACCTATGTCGGTAGTGGATGCACTGTAGGTGCTCCAGTGAGACTCCCTATGCGAGATAAGATCATATCGATAGAGAATTTGATGGCGATCATTCTGACTTATCTAGATTCTCTGTACGATGAGTAGGTCAAAAGTTATGCCCGAAAAACACGTTTTAACGCATTTTGCACCTATGTCGGTAGTGGATGCACTGTAGGTGCTCCAGTGAGACTCCCTATGCGAGATAAGATCATATCGATAGAGAATTTGATGGCGATCATTCTGGCATAGCTAGATTCTCTGTACGATGAGTAGATCAAAAGTTATGCCCGAAAAACACGTTTTGACGCGTTTTGCACGGTATACGGTAATGGATGCACTGTAGGTGCTCCAGTGAGACTCCCTATGCGAGATTAGATCATATCGATAGAGAATTTGATGGCGATCATTCTGGCATGGCTAGATTCTCTGTACGATGAGTAGATCAAAAGTTATGCCCGAAAAACACGTTTTAACGCATTTTGCACCTATGTCGGTAGTGGATGCACTGTAGGTGCTCCAGTGAGACTCCCTATGCGAGATAAGATCATATCGATAGAGAATTTGATGGCGATCATTCTGGCATAGCTAGATTCTCTGTACGATGAGTAGATCAAAAGTTATGCCCGAAAAACACGTTTTAACGCATTTTGCACCTATGTCGGTAGTGGATGCACTGTAGGTGCTCCAGTGAGACTCCCTATGCGAGATAAGATCATATCGATAGAGAATTTGATGGCGATCATTCTGGCATAGCTAGATTCTCTGTACGATGAGTAGATCAAAAGTTATGCCCGAAAAACACGTTTTAACGCATTTTGCACCTATGTCGGTAGTGGATGCACTGTAGGTGCTCCAGTGAGACTCCCTATGCGAGATAAGATCATATCGATAGAGAATTTGATGGCGATCATTCTGGCATAGCTAGATTCTCTGTACGATGAGTAGATCAAAAGTTATGCCCGAAAAACACGTTTTAACGCATTTTGCACCTATGTCGGTAGTGGATGCACTGTAGGTGCTCCAGTGAGACTCCCTATGCGAGATAAGATCATATCGATAGAGAATTTGATGGCGATCATTCTGGCATAGCTAGATTCTCTGTACGATGAGTAGATCAAAAGTTATGCCCGAAAAACACGTTTTGACGCGTTTTGCACGGTATACGGTAATGGATGCACTGTAGGTGCTCCAGTGAGACTCCCTATGCGAGATTAGATCATATCGATAGAGAATTTGATGGCGATCATTCTGGCATGGCTAGATTCTCTGTACGATGAGTAGATCAAAAGTTATGCCCGAAAAACACGTTTTAACGCATTTTGCACCTATGTCGGTAGTGGATGCACTGTAGGTGCTCCAGTGAGACTCCCTATGCGAGATAAGATCATATCGATAGAGAATTTGATGGCGATCATTCTGGCATAGCTAGATTCTCTGTACGATGAGTAGATCAAAAGTTATGCCCGAAAAACACGTTTTGACGCGTTTTGCACGGTATACGGTAATGGATGCACTGTAGGTGCTCCAGTGAGACTCCCTATGCGAGATTAGATCATATCGATAGAGAATTTGATGGCGATCATTCTGGCATGGCTAGATTCTCTGTACGATGAGTAGATCAAAAGTTATGCCCGAAAAACACGTTTTAACGCATTTTGCACCTATGTCGGTAGTGGATGCACTGTAGGTGCTCCAGTGAGACTCCCTATGCGAGATAAGATCATATCGATAGAGAATTTGATGGCGATCATTCTGGCATAGCTAGATTCTCTGTACGATGAGTAGATCAAAAGTTATGCCCGAAAAACACGTTTTGACGCGTTTTGCACGGTATACGGTAATGGATGCACTGTAGGTGCTCCAGTGAGACTCCCTATGCGAGATTAGATCATATCGATAGAGAATTTGATGGCGATCATTCTGGCATGGCTAGATTCTCTGTACGATGAGTAGATCAAAAGTTATGCCCGAAAAACACGTTTTAACGCATTTTGCACCTATGTCGGTAGTGGATGCACTGTAGGTGCTCCAGTGAGACTCCCTATGCGAGATAAGATCATATCGATAGAGAATTTGATGGCGATCATTCTGGCATAGCTAGATTCTCTGTACGATGAGTAGATCAAAAGTTATGCCCGAAAAACACGTTTTGACGCGTTTTGCACGGTATACGGTAATGGATGCACTGTAGGTGCTCCAGTGAGACTCCCTATGCGAGATTAGATCATATCGATAGAGAATTTGATGGCGATCATTCTGGCATGGCTAGATTCTCTGTACGATGAGTAGATCAAAAGTTATGCCCGAAAAACACGTTTTAACGCATTTTGCACCTATGTCGGTAGTGGATGCACTGTAGGTGCTCCAGTGAGACTCCCTATGCGAGATAAGATCATATCGATAGAGAATTTGATGGCGATCATTCTGGCATAGCTAGATTCTCTGTACGATGAGTAGATCAAAAGTTATGCCCGAAAAACACGTTTTGACGCGTTTTGCACGGTATACGGTAATGGATGCACTGTAGGTGCTCCAGTGAGACTCCCTATGCGAGATTAGATCATATCGATAGAGAATTTGATGGCGATCATTCTGGCATGGCTAGATTCTCTGTACGATGAGTAGATCAAAAGTTATGCCCGAAAAACACGTTTTAACGCATTTTGCACCTATGTCGGTAGTGGATGCACTGTAGGTGCTCCAGTGAGACTCCCTATGCGAGATAAGATCATATCGATAGAGAATTTGATGGCGATCATTCTGGCATAGCTAGATTCTCTGTACGATGAGTAGATCAAAAGTTATGCCCGAAAAACACGTTTTAACGCATTTTGCACCTATGTCGGTAGTGGATGCACTGTAGGTGCTCCAGTGAGACTCCCTATGCGAGATAAGATCATATCGATAGAGAATTTGATGGCGATCATTCTGGCATAGCTAGATTCTCTGTACGATGAGTAGATCAAAAGTTATGCCCGAAAAACACGTTTTAACGCATTTTGCACCTATGTCGGTAGTGGATGCACTGTAGGTGCTCCAGTGAGACTCCCTATGCGAGATTAGATCATATCGATAGAGAATTTGATGGCGATCATTCTGGCATAGCTAGATTCTCTGTACGATGAGTAGATCAAAAGTTATGCCCGAAAAACACGTTTTAACGCATTTTGCACCTATGTCGGTAGTGGATGCACTGTAGGTGCTCCAGTGAGACTCCCTATGCGAGATAAGATCATATCGATAGAGAATTTGATGGCGATCATTCTGGCATAGCTAGATTCTCTGTACGATGAGTAGATCAAAAGTTATGCCCGAAAAACACGTTTTGACGCGTTTTGCACGGTATACGGTAATGGATGCACTGTAGGTGCTCCAGTGAGACTCCCTATGCGAGATAAGATCATATCGATAGAGAATTTGATGGCGATCATTCTGGCATAGCTAGATTCTCTGTACGATGAGTAGATCAAAAGTTATGCCCGAAAAACACGTTTTGACGCGTTTTGCACGGTATACGGTAATGGATGCACTGTAGGTGCTCCAGTGAGACTCCCTATGCGAGATTAGATCATATCGATAGAGAATTTGATGGCGATCATTCTGGCATGGCTAGATTCTCTGTACGATGAGTAGATCAAAAGTTATGCCCGAAAAACACGTTTTAACGCATTTTGCACCTATGTCGGTAGTGGATGCACTGTAGGTGCTCCAGTGAGACTCCCTATGCGAGATAAGATCATATCGATAGAGAATTTGATGGCGATCATTCTGGCATAGCTAGATTCTCTGTACGATGAGTAGATCAAAAGTTATGCCCGAAAAACACGTTTTGACGCGTTTTGCACGGTATACGGTAATGGATGCACTGTAGGTGCTCCAGTGAGACTCCCTATGCGAGATTAGATCATATCGATAGAGAATTTGATGGCGATCATTCTGGCATGGCTAGATTCTCTGTACGATGAGTAGATCAAAAGTTATGCCCGAAAAACACGTTTTAACGCATTTTGCACCTATGTCGGTAGTGGATGCACTGTAGGTGCTCCAGTGAGACTCCCTATGCGAGATAAGATCATATCGATAGAGAATTTGATGGCGATCATTCTGGCATAGCTAGATTCTCTGTACGATGAGTAGATCAAAAGTTATGCCCGAAAAACACGTTTTAACGCATTTTGCACCTATGTCGGTAGTGGATGCACTGTAGGTGCTCCAGTGAGACTCCCTATGCGAGATAAGATCATATCGATAGAGAATTTGATGGCGATCATTCTGGCATAGCTAGATTCTCTGTACGATGAGTAGATCAAAAGTTATGCCCGAAAAACACGTTTTAACGCATTTTGCACCTATGTCGGTAGTGGATGCACTGTAGGTGCTCCAGTGAGACTTCCTATGCGAGATTAGATCATATCGATAGAGAATTTGATGGCGATCATTCTGGCATAGCTAGATTCTCTGTACGATGAGTAGATCAAAAGTTATGCCCGAAAAACACGTTTTAACGCATTTTGCACCTATGTCGGTAGTGGATGCACTGTAGGTGCTCCAGTGAGACTCCCTATGCGAGATAAGATCATATCGATAGAGAATTTGATGGCGATCATTCTGGCATAGCTAGATTCTCTGTACGATGAGTAGATCAAAAGTTATGCCCGAAAAACACGTTTTGACGCGTTTTGCACGGTATACGGTAATGGATGCACTGTAGGTGCTCCAGTGAGACTCCCTATGCGAGATAAGATCATATCGATAGAGAATTTGATGGCGATCATTCTGGCATAGCTAGATTCTCTGTACGATGAGTAGATCAAAAGTTATGCCCGAAAAACACGTTTTGACGCGTTTTGCACGGTATACGGTAATGGATGCACTGTAGGTGCTCCAGTGAGACTCCCTATGCGAGATAAGATCATATCGATAGAGAATTTGATGGCGATCATTCTGGCATAGCTAGATTCTCTGTACGATGAGTAGATCAAAAGTTATGCCCGAAAAACACGTTTTAACGCATTTTGCACCTATGTCGGTAGTGGATGCACTGTAGGTGCTCCAGTGAGACTCCCTATGCGAGATAAGATCATATCGATAGAGAATTTGATGGCGATCATTCTGGCATAGCTAGATTCTCTGTACGATGAGTAGATCAAAAGTTATGCCCGAAAAACACGTTTTGACGCGTTTTGCACGGTATACGGTAATGGATGCACTGTAGGTGCTCCAGTGAGACTCCCTATGCGAGATTAGATCATATCGATAGAGAATTTGATGGCGATCATTCTGGCATGGCTAGATTCTCTGTACGATGAGTAGATCAAAAGTTATGCCCGAAAAACACGTTTTAACGCATTTTGCACCTATGTCGGTAGTGGATGCACTGTAGGTGCTCCAGTGAGACTCCCTATGCGAGATAAGATCATATCGATAGAGAATTTGATGGCGATCATTCTGGCATAGCTAGATTCTCTGTACGATGAGTAGATCAAAAGTTATGCCCGAAAAACACGTTTTGACGCGTTTTGCACGGTATACGGTAATGGATGCACTGTAGGTGCTCCAGTGAGACTCCCTATGCGAGATTAGATCATATCGATAGAGAATTTGATGGCGATCATTCTGGCATGGCTAGATTCTCTGTACGATGAGTAGATCAAAAGTTATGCCCGAAAAACACGTTTTAACGCATTTTGCACCTATGTCGGTAGTGGATGCACTGTAGGTGCTCCAGTGAGACTCCCTATGCGAGATAAGATCATATCGATAGAGAATTTGATGGCGATCATTCTGGCATAGCTAGATTCTCTGTACGATGAGTAGATCAAAAGTTATGCCCGAAAAACACGTTTTGACGCGTTTTGCACGGTATACGGTAATGGATGCACTGTAGGTGCTCCAGTGAGACTCCCTATGCGAGATTAGATCATATCGATAGAGAATTTGATGGCGATCATTCTGGCATGGCTAGATTCTCTGTACGATGAGTAGATCAAAAGTTATGCCCGAAAAACACGTTTTAACGCATTTTGCACCTATGTCGGTAGTGGATGCACTGTAGGTGCTCCAGTGAGACTCCCTATGCGAGATAAGATCATATCGATAGAGAATTTGATGGCGATCATTCTGGCATAGCTAGATTCTCTGTACGATGAGTAGATCAAAAGTTATGCCCGAAAAACACGTTTTAACGCATTTTGCACCTATGTCGGTAGTGGATGCACTGTAGGTGCTCCAGTGAGACTCCCTATGCGAGATAAGATCATATCGATAGAGAATTTGATGGCGATCATTCTGGCATAGCTAGATTCTCTGTACGATGAGTAGATCAAAAGTTATGCCCGAAAAACACGTTTTAACGCATTTTGCACCTATGTCGGTAGTGGATGCACTGTAGGTGCTCCAGTGAGACTCCCTATGCGAGATTAGATCATATCGATAGAGAATTTGATGGCGATCATTCTGGCATAGCTAGATTCTCTGTACGATGAGTAGATCAAAAGTTATGCCCGAAAAACACGTTTTGACGCGTTTTGCACGGTATACGGTAATGGATGCACTGTAGGTGCTCCAGTGAGACTCCCTATGCGAGATTAGATCATATCGATAGAGAATTTGATGGCGATCATTCTGGCATGGCTAGATTCTCTGTACGATGAGTAGATCAAAAGTTATGCCCGAAAAACACGTTTTAACGCATTTTGCACCTATGTCGGTAGTGGATGCACTGTAGGTGCTCCAGTGAGACTCCCTATGCGAGATAAGATCATATCGATAGAGAATTTGATGGCGATCATTCTGGCATAGCTAGATTCTCTGTACGATGAGTAGATCAAAAGTTATGCCCGAAAAACACGTTTTAACGCATTTTGCACCTATGTCGGTAGTGGATGCACTGTAGGTGCTCCAGTGAGACTCCCTATGCGAGATAAGATCATATCGATAGAGAATTTGATGGCGATCATTCTGGCATAGCTAGATTCTCTGTACGATGAGTAGATCAAAAGTTATGCCCGAAAAACACGTTTTAACGCATTTTGCACCTATGTCGGTAGTGGATGCACTGTAGGTGCTCCAGTGAGACTTCCTATGCGAGATTAGATCATATCGATAGAGAATTTGATGGCGATCATTCTGGCATAGCTAGATTCTCTGTACGATGAGTAGATCAAAAGTTATGCCCGAAAAACACGTTTTAACGCATTTTGCACCTATGTCGGTAGTGGATGCACTGTAGGTGCTCCAGTGAGACTCCCTATGCGAGATAAGATCATATCGATAGAGAATTTGATGGCGATCATTCTGGCATAGCTAGATTCTCTGTACGATGAGTAGATCAAAAGTTATGCCCGAAAAACACGTTTTGACGCGTTTTGCACGGTATACGGTAATGGATGCACTGTAGGTGCTCCAGTGAGACTCCCTATGCGAGATAAGATCATATCGATAGAGAATTTGATGGCGATCATTCTGGCATAGCTAGATTCTCTGTACGATGAGTAGATCAAAAGTTATGCCCGAAAAACACGTTTTGACGCGTTTTGCACGGTATACGGTAATGGATGCACTGTAGGTGCTCCAGTGAGACTCCCTATGCGAGATAAGATCATATCGATAGAGAATTTGATGGCGATCATTCTGGCATAGCTAGATTCTCTGTACGATGAGTAGATCAAAAGTTATGCCCGAAAAACACGTTTTAACGCATTTTGCACCTATGTCGGTAGTGGATGCACTGTAGGTGCTCCAGTGAGACTCCCTATGCGAGATAAGATCATATCGATAGAGAATTTGATGGCGATCATTCTGGCATAGCTAGATTCTCTGTACGATGAGTAGATCAAAAGTTATGCCCGAAAAACACGTTTTGACGCGTTTTGCACGGTATACGGTAATGGATGCACTGTAGGTGCTCCAGTGAGACTCCCTATGCGAGATTAGATCATATCGATAGAGAATTTGATGGCGATCATTCTGGCATGGCTAGATTCTCTGTACGATGAGTAGATCAAAAGTTATGCCCGAAAAACACGTTTTAACGCATTTTGCACCTATGTCGGTAGTGGATGCACTGTAGGTGCTCCAGTGAGACTCCCTATGCGAGATAAGATCATATCGATAGAGAATTTGATGGCGATCATTCTGGCATAGCTAGATTCTCTGTACGATGAGTAGATCAAAAGTTATGCCCGAAAAACACGTTTTGACGCGTTTTGCACGGTATACGGTAATGGATGCACTGTAGGTGCTCCAGTGAGACTCCCTATGCGAGATTAGATCATATCGATAGAGAATTTGATGGCGATCATTCTGGCATGGCTAGATTCTCTGTACGATGAGTAGATCAAAAGTTATGCCCGAAAAACACGTTTTAACGCATTTTGCACCTATGTCGGTAGTGGATGCACTGTAGGTGCTCCAGTGAGACTCCCTATGCGAGATAAGATCATATCGATAGAGAATTTGATGGCGATCATTCTGGCATAGCTAGATTCTCTGTACGATGAGTAGATCAAAAGTTATGCCCGAAAAACACGTTTTGACGCGTTTTGCACGGTATACGGTAATGGATGCACTGTAGGTGCTCCAGTGAGACTCCCTATGCGAGATTAGATCATATCGATAGAGAATTTGATGGCGATCATTCTGGCATGGCTAGATTCTCTGTACGATGAGTAGATCAAAAGTTATGCCCGAAAAACACGTTTTAACGCATTTTGCACCTATGTCGGTAGTGGATGCACTGTAGGTGCTCCAGTGAGACTCCCTATGCGAGATAAGATCATATCGATAGAGAATTTGATGGCGATCATTCTGGCATAGCTAGATTCTCTGTACGATGAGTAGATCAAAAGTTATGCCCGAAAAACACGTTTTAACGCATTTTGCACCTATGTCGGTAGTGGATGCACTGTAGGTGCTCCAGTGAGACTCCCTATGCGAGATAAGATCATATCGATAGAGAATTTGATGGCGATCATTCTGGCATAGCTAGATTCTCTGTACGATGAGTAGATCAAAAGTTATGCCCGAAAAACACGTTTTAACGCATTTTGCACCTATGTCGGTAGTGGATGCACTGTAGGTGCTCCAGTGAGACTCCCTATGCGAGATTAGATCATATCGATAGAGAATTTGATGGCGATCATTCTGGCATAGCTAGATTCTCTGTACGATGAGTAGATCAAAAGTTATGCCCGAAAAACACGTTTTAACGCATTTTGCACCTATGTCGGTAGTGGATGCACTGTAGGTGCTCCAGTGAGACTCCCTATGCGAGATAAGATCATATCGATAGAGAATTTGATGGCGATCATTCTGGCATAGCTAGATTCTCTGTACGATGAGTAGATCAAAAGTTATGCCCGAAAAACACGTTTTGACGCGTTTTGCACGGTATACGGTAATGGATGCACTGTAGGTGCTCCAGTGAGACTCCCTATGCGAGATAAGATCATATCGATAGAGAATTTGATGGCGATCATTCTGGCATAGCTAGATTCTCTGTACGATGAGTAGATCAAAAGTTATGCCCGAAAAACACGTTTTGACGCGTTTTGCACGGTATACGGTAATGGATGCACTGTAGGTGCTCCAGTGAGACTCCCTATGCGAGATAAGATCATATCGATAGAGAATTTGATGGCGATCATTCTGGCATAGCTAGATTCTCTGTACGATGAGTAGATCAAAAGTTATGCCCGAAAAACACGTTTTAACGCATTTTGCACCTATGTCGGTAGTGGATGCACTGTAGGTGCTCCAGTGAGACTCCCTATGCGAGATAAGATCATATCGATAGAGAATTTGATGGCGATCATTCTGGCATAGCTAGATTCTCTGTACGATGAGTAGATCAAAAGTTATGCCCGAAAAACACGTTTTGACGCGTTTTGCACGGTATACGGTAATGGATGCACTGTAGGTGCTCCAGTGAGACTCCCTATGCGAGATAAGATCATATCGATAGAGAATTTGATGGCGATCATTCTGGCATAGCTAGATTCTCTGTACGATGAGTAGATCAAAAGTTATGCCCGAAAAACACGTTTTGACGCGTTTTGCACGGTATACGGTAATGGATGCACTGTAGGTGCTCCAGTGAGACTCCCTATGCGAGATAAGATCATATCGATAGAGAATTTGATGGCGATCATTCTGGCATAGCTAGATTCTCTGTACGATGAGTAGATCAAAAGTTATGCCCGAAAAACACGTTTTAACGCATTTTGCACCTATGTCGGTAGTGGATGCACTGTAGGTGCTCCAGTGAGACTCCCTATGCGAGATAAGATCATATCGATAGAGAATTTGATGGCGATCATTCTGACTTATCTAGATTCTCTGTACGATGAGTAGGTCAAAAGTTATGCCCGAAAAACACGTTTTAACGCATTTTGCACCTATGTCGGTAGTGGATGCACTGTAGGTGCTCCAGTGAGACTCCCTATGCGAGATAAGATCATATCGATAGAGAATTTGATGGCGATCATTCTGGCATAGCTAGATTCTCTGTACGATGAGTAGATCAAAAGTTATGCCCGAAAAACACGTTTTAACGCATTTTGCACCTATGTCGGTAGTGGATGCACTGTAGGTGCTCCAGTGAGACTCCCTATGCGAGATAAGATCATATCGATAGAGAATTTGATGGCGATCATTCTGACTTATCTAGATTCTCTGTACGATGAGTAGGTCAAAAGTTATGCCCGAAAAACACGTTTTAACGCATTTTGCACCTATGTCGGTAGTGGATGCACTGTAGGTGCTCCAGTGAGACTCCCTATGCGAGATAAGATCATATCGATAGAGAATTTGATGGCGATCATTCTGGCATAGCTAGATTCTCTGTACGATGAGTAGATCAAAAGTTATGCCCGAAAAACACGTTTTGACGCGTTTTGCACGGTATACGGTAATGGATGCACTGTAGGTGCTCCAGTGAGACTCCCTATGCGAGATAAGATCATATCGATAGAGAATTTGATGGCGATCATTCTGGCATAGCTAGATTCTCTGTACGATGAGTAGATCAAAAGTTATGCCCGAAAAACACGTTTTGACGCGTTTTGCACGGTATACGGTAATGGATGCACTGTAGGTGCTCCAGTGAGACTCCCTATGCGAGATTAGATCATATCGATAGAGAATTTGATGGCGATCATTCTGGCATGGCTAGATTCTCTGTACGATGAGTAGATCAAAAGTTATGCCCGAAAAACACGTTTTAACGCATTTTGCACCTATGTCGGTAGTGGATGCACTGTAGGTGCTCCAGTGAGACTCCCTATGCGAGATAAGATCATATCGATAGAGAATTTGATGGCGATCATTCTGGCATAGCTAGATTCTCTGTACGATGAGTAGATCAAAAGTTATGCCCGAAAAACACGTTTTGACGCGTTTTGCACGGTATACGGTAATGGATGCACTGTAGGTGCTCCAGTGAGACTCCCTATGCGAGATTAGATCATATCGATAGAGAATTTGATGGCGATCATTCTGGCATGGCTAGATTCTCTGTACGATGAGTAGATCAAAAGTTATGCCCGAAAAACACGTTTTGACGCGTTTTGCACGGTATACGGTAATGGATGCACTGTAGGTGCTCCAGTGAGACTCCCTATGCGAGATTAGATCATATCGATAGAGAATTTGATGGCGATCATTCTGGCATGGCTAGATTCTCTGTACGATGAGTAGATCAAAAGTTATGCCCGAAAAACACGTTTTAACGCATTTTGCACCTATGTCGGTAGTGGATGCACTGTAGGTGCTCCAGTGAGACTCCCTATGCGAGATAAGATCATATCGATAGAGAATTTGATGGCGATCATTCTGGCATAGCTAGATTCTCTGTACGATGAGTAGATCAAAAGTTATGCCCGAAAAACACGTTTTGACGCGTTTTGCACGGTATACGGTAATGGATGCACTGTAGGTGCTCCAGTGAGACTCCCTATGCGAGATTAGATCATATCGATAGAGAATTTGATGGCGATCATTCTGGCATGGCTAGATTCTCTGTACGATGAGTAGATCAAAAGTTATGCCCGAAAAACACGTTTTAACGCATTTTGCACCTATGTCGGTAGTGGATGCACTGTAGGTGCTCCAGTGAGACTCCCTATGCGAGATAAGATCATATCGATAGAGAATTTGATGGCGATCATTCTGGCATAGCTAGATTCTCTGTACGATGAGTAGATCAAAAGTTATGCCCGAAAAACACGTTTTGACGCGTTTTGCACGGTATACGGTAATGGATGCACTGTAGGTGCTCCAGTGAGACTCCCTATGCGAGATAAGATCATATCGATAGAGAATTTGATGGCGATCATTCTGGCATAGCTAGATTCTCTGTACGATGAGTAGATCAAAAGTTATGCCCGAAAAACACGTTTTGACGCGTTTTGCACGGTATACGGTAATGGATGCACTGTAGGTGCTCCAGTGAGACTCCCTATGCGAGATTAGATCATATCGATAGAGAATTTGATGGCGATCATTCTGGCATGGCTAGATTCTCTGTACGATGAGTAGATCAAAAGTTATGCCCGAAAAACACGTTTTAACGCATTTTGCACCTATGTCGGTAGTGGATGCACTGTAGGTGCTCCAGTGAGACTCCCTATGCGAGATAAGATCATATCGATAGAGAATTTGATGGCGATCATTCTGGCATAGCTAGATTCTCTGTACGATGAGTAGATCAAAAGTTATGCCCGAAAAACACGTTTTGACGCGTTTTGCACGGTATACGGTAATGGATGCACTGTAGGTGCTCCAGTGAGACTCCCTATGCGAGATTAGATCATATCGATAGAGAATTTGATGGCGATCATTCTGGCATGGCTAGATTCTCTGTACGATGAGTAGATCAAAAGTTATGCCCGAAAAACACGTTTTGACGCGTTTTGCACGGTATACGGTAATGGATGCACTGTAGGTGCTCCAGTGAGACTCCCTATGCGAGATTAGATCATATCGATAGAGAATTTGATGGCGATCATTCTGGCATGGCTAGATTCTCTGTACGATGAGTAGATCAAAAGTTATGCCCGAAAAACACGTTTTAACGCATTTTGCACCTATGTCGGTAGTGGATGCACTGTAGGTGCTCCAGTGAGACTCCCTATGCGAGATAAGATCATATCGATAGAGAATTTGATGGCGATCATTCTGGCATAGCTAGATTCTCTGTACGATGAGTAGATCAAAAGTTATGCCCGAAAAACACGTTTTGACGCGTTTTGCACGGTATACGGTAATGGATGCACTGTAGGTGCTCCAGTGAGACTCCCTATGCGAGATTAGATCATATCGATAGAGAATTTGATGGCGATCATTCTGGCATGGCTAGATTCTCTGTACGATGAGTAGATCAAAAGTTATGCCCGAAAAACACGTTTTAACGCATTTTGCACCTATGTCGGTAGTGGATGCACTGTAGGTGCTCCAGTGAGACTCCCTATGCGAGATAAGATCATATCGATAGAGAATTTGATGGCGATCATTCTGGCATAGCTAGATTCTCTGTACGATGAGTAGATCAAAAGTTATGCCCGAAAAACACGTTTTGACGCGTTTTGCACGGTATACGGTAATGGATGCACTGTAGGTGCTCCAGTGAGACTCCCTATGCGAGATTAGATCATATCGATAGAGAATTTGATGGCGATCATTCTGGCATGGCTAGATTCTCTGTACGATGAGTAGATCAAAAGTTATGCCCGAAAAACACGTTTTAACGCATTTTGCACCTATGTCGGTAGTGGATGCACTGTAGGTGCTCCAGTGAGACTCCCTATGCGAGATAAGATCATATCGATAGAGAATTTGATGGCGATCATTCTGGCATAGCTAGATTCTCTGTACGATGAGTAGATCAAAAGTTATGCCCGAAAAACACGTTTTAACGCATTTTGCACCTATGTCGGTAGTGGATGCACTGTAGGTGCTCCAGTGAGACTCCCTATGCGAGATTAGATCATATCGATAGAGAATTTGATGGCGATCATTCTGGCATAGCTAGATTCTCTGTACGATGAGTAGATCAAAAGTTATGCCCGAAAAACACGTTTTAACGCATTTTGCACCTATGTCGGTAGTGGATGCACTGTAGGTGCTCCAGTGAGACTCCCTATGCGAGATAAGATCATATCGATAGAGAATTTGATGGCGATCATTCTGGCATAGCTAGATTCTCTGTACGATGAGTAGATCAAAAGTTATGCCCGAAAAACACGTTTTGACGCGTTTTGCACGGTATACGGTAATGGATGCACTGTAGGTGCTCCAGTGAGACTCCCTATGCGAGATAAGATCATATCGATAGAGAATTTGATGGCGATCATTCTGGCATAGCTAGATTCTCTGTACGATGAGTAGATCAAAAGTTATGCCCGAAAAACACGTTTTGACGCGTTTTGCACGGTATACGGTAATGGATGCACTGTAGGTGCTCCAGTGAGACTCCCTATGCGAGATAAGATCATATCGATAGAGAATTTGATGGCGATCATTCTGGCATAGCTAGATTCTCTGTACGATGAGTAGATCAAAAGTTATGCCCGAAAAACACGTTTTAACGCATTTTGCACCTATGTCGGTAGTGGATGCACTGTAGGTGCTCCAGTGAGACTCCCTATGCGAGATAAGATCATATCGATAGAGAATTTGATGGCGATCATTCTGACTTATCTAGATTCTCTGTACGATGAGTAGGTCAAAAGTTATGCCCGAAAAACACGTTTTAACGCATTTTGCACCTATGTCGGTAGTGGATGCACTGTAGGTGCTCCAGTGAGACTCCCTATGCGAGATAAGATCATATCGATAGAGAATTTGATGGCGATCATTCTGGCATAGCTAGATTCTCTGTACGATGAGTAGATCAAAAGTTATGCCCGAAAAACACGTTTTGACGCGTTTTGCACGGTATACGGTAATGGATGCACTGTAGGTGCTCCAGTGAGACTCCCTATGCGAGATAAGATCATATCGATAGAGAATTTGATGGCGATCATTCTGGCATAGCTAGATTCTCTGTACGATGAGTAGATCAAAAGTTATGCCCGAAAAACACGTTTTAACGCATTTTGCACCTATGTCGGTAGTGGATGCACTGTAGGTGCTCCAGTGAGACTCCCTATGCGAGATAAGATCATATCGATAGAGAATTTGATGGCGATCATTCTGACTTATCTAGATTCTCTGTACGATGAGTAGGTCAAAAGTTATGCCCGAAAAACACGTTTTAACGCATTTTGCACCTATGTCGGTAGTGGATGCACTGTAGGTGCTCCAGTGAGACTCCCTATGCGAGATAAGATCATATCGATAGAGAATTTGATGGCGATCATTCTGGCATAGCTAGATTCTCTGTACGATGAGTAGATCAAAAGTTATGCCCGAAAAACACGTTTTGACGCGTTTTGCACGGTATACGGTAATGGATGCACTGTAGGTGCTCCAGTGAGACTCCCTATGCGAGATTAGATCATATCGATAGAGAATTTGATGGCGATCATTCTGGCATGGCTAGATTCTCTGTACGATGAGTAGATCAAAAGTTATGCCCGAAAAACACGTTTTAACGCATTTTGCACCTATGTCGGTAGTGGATGCACTGTAGGTGCTCCAGTGAGACTCCCTATGCGAGATAAGATCATATCGATAGAGAATTTGATGGCGATCATTCTGGCATAGCTAGATTCTCTGTACGATGAGTAGATCAAAAGTTATGCCCGAAAAACACGTTTTAACGCATTTTGCACCTATGTCGGTAGTGGATGCACTGTAGGTGCTCCAGTGAGACTCCCTATGCGAGATAAGATCATATCGATAGAGAATTTGATGGCGATCATTCTGGCATAGCTAGATTCTCTGTACGATGAGTAGATCAAAAGTTATGCCCGAAAAACACGTTTTAACGCATTTTGCACCTATGTCGGTAGTGGATGCACTGTAGGTGCTCCAGTGAGACTCCCTATGCGAGATAAGATCATATCGATAGAGAATTTGATGGCGATCATTCTGGCATAGCTAGATTCTCTGTACGATGAGTAGATCAAAAGTTATGCCCGAAAAACACGTTTTAACGCATTTTGCACCTATGTCGGTAGTGGATGCACTGTAGGTGCTCCAGTGAGACTCCCTATGCGAGATAAGATCATATCGATAGAGAATTTGATGGCGATCATTCTGGCATAGCTAGATTCTCTGTACGATGAGTAGATCAAAAGTTATGCCCGAAAAACACGTTTTGACGCGTTTTGCACGGTATACGGTAATGGATGCACTGTAGGTGCTCCAGTGAGACTCCCTATGCGAGATTAGATCATATCGATAGAGAATTTGATGGCGATCATTCTGGCATGGCTAGATTCTCTGTACGATGAGTAGATCAAAAGTTATGCCCGAAAAACACGTTTTAACGCATTTTGCACCTATGTCGGTAGTGGATGCACTGTAGGTGCTCCAGTGAGACTCCCTATGCGAGATAAGATCATATCGATAGAGAATTTGATGGCGATCATTCTGGCATAGCTAGATTCTCTGTACGATGAGTAGATCAAAAGTTATGCCCGAAAAACACGTTTTGACGCGTTTTGCACGGTATACGGTAATGGATGCACTGTAGGTGCTCCAGTGAGACTCCCTATGCGAGATTAGATCATATCGATAGAGAATTTGATGGCGATCATTCTGGCATGGCTAGATTCTCTGTACGATGAGTAGATCAAAAGTTATGCCCGAAAAACACGTTTTAACGCATTTTGCACCTATGTCGGTAGTGGATGCACTGTAGGTGCTCCAGTGAGACTCCCTATGCGAGATAAGATCATATCGATAGAGAATTTGATGGCGATCATTCTGGCATAGCTAGATTCTCTGTACGATGAGTAGATCAAAAGTTATGCCCGAAAAACACGTTTTGACGCGTTTTGCACGGTATACGGTAATGGATGCACTGTAGGTGCTCCAGTGAGACTCCCTATGCGAGATTAGATCATATCGATAGAGAATTTGATGGCGATCATTCTGGCATGGCTAGATTCTCTGTACGATGAGTAGATCAAAAGTTATGCCCGAAAAACACGTTTTAACGCATTTTGCACCTATGTCGGTAGTGGATGCACTGTAGGTGCTCCAGTGAGACTCCCTATGCGAGATAAGATCATATCGATAGAGAATTTGATGGCGATCATTCTGGCATAGCTAGATTCTCTGTACGATGAGTAGATCAAAAGTTATGCCCGAAAAACACGTTTTGACGCGTTTTGCACGGTATACGGTAATGGATGCACTGTAGGTGCTCCAGTGAGACTCCCTATGCGAGATTAGATCATATCGATAGAGAATTTGATGGCGATCATTCTGGCATGGCTAGATTCTCTGTACGATGAGTAGATCAAAAGTTATGCCCGAAAAACACGTTTTAACGCATTTTGCACCTATGTCGGTAGTGGATGCACTGTAGGTGCTCCAGTGAGACTCCCTATGCGAGATAAGATCATATCGATAGAGAATTTGATGGCGATCATTCTGGCATAGCTAGATTCTCTGTACGATGAGTAGATCAAAAGTTATGCCCGAAAAACACGTTTTGACGCGTTTTGCACGGTATACGGTAATGGATGCACTGTAGGTGCTCCAGTGAGACTCCCTATGCGAGATTAGATCATATCGATAGAGAATTTGATGGCGATCATTCTGGCATGGCTAGATTCTCTGTACGATGAGTAGATCAAAAGTTATGCCCGAAAAACACGTTTTAACGCATTTTGCACCTATGTCGGTAGTGGATGCACTGTAGGTGCTCCAGTGAGACTCCCTATGCGAGATAAGATCATATCGATAGAGAATTTGATGGCGATCATTCTGGCATAGCTAGATTCTCTGTACGATGAGTAGATCAAAAGTTATGCCCGAAAAACACGTTTTAACGCATTTTGCACCTATGTCGGTAGTGGATGCACTGTAGGTGCTCCAGTGAGACTCCCTATGCGAGATAAGATCATATCGATAGAGAATTTGATGGCGATCATTCTGGCATAGCTAGATTCTCTGTACGATGAGTAGATCAAAAGTTATGCCCGAAAAACACGTTTTAACGCATTTTGCACCTATGTCGGTAGTGGATGCACTGTAGGTGCTCCAGTGAGACTCCCTATGCGAGATTAGATCATATCGATAGAGAATTTGATGGCGATCATTCTGGCATAGCTAGATTCTCTGTACGATGAGTAGATCAAAAGTTATGCCCGAAAAACACGTTTTAACGCATTTTGCACCTATGTCGGTAGTGGATGCACTGTAGGTGCTCCAGTGAGACTCCCTATGCGAGATAAGATCATATCGATAGAGAATTTGATGGCGATCATTCTGGCATAGCTAGATTCTCTGTACGATGAGTAGATCAAAAGTTATGCCCGAAAAACACGTTTTGACGCGTTTTGCACGGTATACGGTAATGGATGCACTGTAGGTGCTCCAGTGAGACTCCCTATGCGAGATAAGATCATATCGATAGAGAATTTGATGGCGATCATTCTGGCATAGCTAGATTCTCTGTACGATGAGTAGATCAAAAGTTATGCCCGAAAAACACGTTTTGACGCGTTTTGCACGGTATACGGTAATGGATGCACTGTAGGTGCTCCAGTGAGACTCCCTATGCGAGATTAGATCATATCGATAGAGAATTTGATGGCGATCATTCTGGCATAGCTAGATTCTCTGTACGATGAGTAGATCAAAAGTTATGCCCGAAAAACACGTTTTAACGCATTTTGCACCTATGTCGGTAGTGGATGCACTGTAGGTGCTCCAGTGAGACTCCCTATGCGAGATAAGATCATATCGATAGAGAATTTGATGGCGATCATTCTGACTTATCTAGATTCTCTGTACGATGAGTAGGTCAAAAGTTATGCCCGAAAAACACGTTTTAACGCATTTTGCACCTATGTCGGTAGTGGATGCACTGTAGGTGCTCCAGTGAGACTCCCTATGCGAGATAAGATCATATCGATAGAGAATTTGATGGCGATCATTCTGACTTATCTAGATTCTCTGTACGATGAGTAGGTCAAAAGTTATGCCCGAAAAACACGTTTTAACGCATTTTGCACCTATGTCGGTAGTGGATGCACTGTAGGTGCTCCAGTGAGACTCCCTATGCGAGATAAGATCATATCGATAGAGAATTTGATGGCGATCATTCTGGCATAGCTAGATTCTCTGTACGATGAGTAGATCAAAAGTTATGCCCGAAAAACACGTTTTGACGCGTTTTGCACGGTATACGGTAATGGATGCACTGTAGGTGCTCCAGTGAGACTCCCTATGCGAGATAAGATCATATCGATAGAGAATTTGATGGCGATCATTCTGACATATCTAGATTCTCTGTACGATGAGTAGATCAAAAGTTATGCCCGAAAAACACGTTTTGACGCATTTTGCACCTATGTCGGTAGTGGATGCACTGTAGGTGCTCCAGTGAGACTCCCTATGCGAGATAAGATCATATCGATAGAGAATTTGATGGCGATCATTCTGGCATAGCTAGATTCTCTGTACGATGAGTAGATCAAAAGTTATGCCCGAAAAACACGTTTTAACGCATTTTGCACCTATGTCGGTAGTGGATGCACTGTAGGTGCTCCAGTGAGACTCCCTATGCGAGATAAGATCATATCGATAGAGAATTTGATGGCGATCATTCTGGCATAGCTAGATTCTCTGTACGATGAGTAGATCAAAAGTTATGCCCGAAAAACACGTTTTGACGCGTTTTGCACCTATGTCGGTAATGGATGCACTGCAGGTGCTCCAGTGAGACTCCCTATGCGAGATTAGATCATATCGATAGAGAATTTGATGGCGATCATTCTGACTTATCTAGATTCTCTGTACGATGAGTAGATCAAAAGTTATGCCCGAAAAACACGTTTTGACGCGTTTTGCACCTATGTCGGTAATGGATGCACTGTAGGTGCTCCAGTGAGACTCCCTATGCGAGATTAGATCATATCGATAGAGAATTTGATGGCGATCATTCTGGCATAGCTAGATTCTCTGTACGATGAGTAGATCAAAAGTTATGCCCGAAAAACACGTTTTGACGCGTTTTGCACCTATGTCGGTAATGGATGCACTGCAGGTGCTCCAGTGAGACTCCCTATGCGAGATTAGATCATATCGATAGAGAATTTGATGGCGATCATTCTGGCATAGCTAGATTCTCTGTACGATGAGTAGATCAAAAGTTATGCCCGAAAAACACGTTTTAACGCATTTTGCACCTATGTCGGTAGTGGATGCACTGTAGGTGCTCCAGTGAGACTCCCTATGCGAGATTAGATCATATCGATAGAGAATTTGATGGCGATCATTCTGGCATAGCTAGATTCTCTGTACGATGAGTAGATCAAAAGTTATGCCCGAAAAACACGTTTTAACGCATTTTGCACCTATGTCGGTAGTGGATGCACTGTAGGTGCTCCAGTGAGACTCCCTATGCGAGATAAGATCATATCGATAGAGAATTTGATGGCGATCATTCTGGCATAGCTAGATTCTCTGTACGATGAGTAGATCAAAAGTTATGCCCGAAAAACACGTTTTGACGCGTTTTGCACGGTATACGGTAATGGATGCACTGTAGGTGCTCCAGTGAGACTCCCTATGCGAGATTAGATCATATCGATAGAGAATTTGATGGCGATCATTCTGGCATAGCTAGATTCTCTGTACGATGAGTAGATCAAAAGTTATGCCCGAAAAACACGTTTTGACGCGTTTTGCACCTATGTCGGTAATGGATGCACTGCAGGTGCTCCAGTGAGACTCCCTATGCGAGATTAGATCATATCGATAGAGAATTTGATGGCGATCATTCTGACTTATCTAGATTCTCTGTACGATGAGTAGATCAAAAGTTATGCCCGAAAAACACGTTTTGACGCGTTTTGCACCTATGTCGGTAATGGATGCACTGTAGGTGCTCCAGTGAGACTCCCTATGCGAGATTAGATCATATCGATAGAGAATTTGATGGCGATCATTCTGGCATAGCTAGATTCTCTGTACGATGAGTAGATCAAAAGTTATGCCCGAAAAACACGTTTTGACGCGTTTTGCACGGTATACGGTAATGGATGCACTGTAGGTGCTCCAGTGAGACTCCCTATGCGAGATTAGATCATATCGATAGAGAATTTGATGGCGATCATTCTGGCATAGCTAGATTCTCTGTACGATGAGTAGATCAAAAGTTATGCCCGAAAAACACGTTTTAACGCATTTTGCACCTATGTCGGTAGTGGATGCACTGTAGGTGCTCCAGTGAGACTCCCTATGCGAGATAAGATCATATCGATAGAGAATTTGATGGCGATCATTCTGACTTATCTAGATTCTCTGTACGATGAGTAGGTCAAAAGTTATGCCCGAAAAACACGTTTTAACGCATTTTGCACCTATGTCGGTAGTGGATGCACTGTAGGTGCTCCAGTGAGACTCCCTATGCGAGATTAGATCATATCGATAGAGAATTTGATGGCGATCATTCTGACTTATCTAGATTCTCTGTACGATGAGTAGATCAAAAGTTATGCCCGAAAAACACGTTTTGACGCGTTTTGCACCTATGTCGGTAATGGATGCACTGTAGGTGCTCCAGTGAGACTCCCTATGCGAGATTAGATCATATCGATAGAGAATTTGATGGCGATCATTCTGGCATAGCTAGATTCTCTGTACGATGAGTAGATCAAAAGTTATGCCCGAAAAACACGTTTTGACGCGTTTTGCACCTATGTCGGTAATGGATGCACTGCAGGTGCTCCAGTGAGACTCCCTATGCGAGATTAGATCATATCGATAGAGAATTTGATGGCGATCATTCTGGCATAGCTAGATTCTCTGTACGATGAGTAGATCAAAAGTTATGCCCGAAAAACACGTTTTAACGCATTTTGCACCTATGTCGGTAGTGGATGCACTGTAGGTGCTCCAGTGAGACTCCCTATGCGAGATTAGATCATATCGATAGAGAATTTGATGGCGATCATTCTGGCATAGCTAGATTCTCTGTACGATGAGTAGATCAAAAGTTATGCCCGAAAAACACGTTTTAACGCATTTTGCACCTATGTCGGTAGTGGATGCACTGTAGGTGCTCCAGTGAGACTCCCTATGCGAGATAAGATCATATCGATAGAGAATTTGATGGCGATCATTCTGGCATAGCTAGATTCTCTGTACGATGAGTAGATCAAAAGTTATGCCCGAAAAACACGTTTTGACGCGTTTTGCACGGTATACGGTAATGGATGCACTGTAGGTGCTCCAGTGAGACTCCCTATGCGAGATTAGATCATATCGATAGAGAATTTGATGGCGATCATTCTGGCATAGCTAGATTCTCTGTACGATGAGTAGATCAAAAGTTATGCCCGAAAAACACGTTTTGACGCGTTTTGCACCTATGTCGGTAATGGATGCACTGCAGGTGCTCCAGTGAGACTCCCTATGCGAGATTAGATCATATCGATAGAGAATTTGATGGCGATCATTCTGACTTATCTAGATTCTCTGTACGATGAGTAGATCAAAAGTTATGCCCGAAAAACACGTTTTGACGCGTTTTGCACCTATGTCGGTAATGGATGCACTGTAGGTGCTCCAGTGAGACTCCCTATGCGAGATTAGATCATATCGATAGAGAATTTGATGGCGATCATTCTGGCATAGCTAGATTCTCTGTACGATGAGTAGATCAAAAGTTATGCCCGAAAAACACGTTTTGACGCGTTTTGCACGGTATACGGTAATGGATGCACTGTAGGTGCTCCAGTGAGACTCCCTATGCGAGATTAGATCATATCGATAGAGAATTTGATGGCGATCATTCTGGCATAGCTAGATTCTCTGTACGATGAGTAGATCAAAAGTTATGCCCGAAAAACACGTTTTAACGCATTTTGCACCTATGTCGGTAGTGGATGCACTGTAGGTGCTCCAGTGAGACTCCCTATGCGAGATAAGATCATATCGATAGAGAATTTGATGGCGATCATTCTGACTTATCTAGATTCTCTGTACGATGAGTAGGTCAAAAGTTATGCCCGAAAAACACGTTTTAACGCATTTTGCACCTATGTCGGTAGTGGATGCACTGTAGGTGCTCCAGTGAGACTCCCTATGCGAGATAAGATCATATCGATAGAGAATTTGATGGCGATCATTCTGACTTATCTAGATTCTCTGTACGATGAGTAGGTCAAAAGTTATGCCCGAAAAACACGTTTTAACGCATTTTGCACCTATGTCGGTAGTGGATGCACTGTAGGTGCTCCAGTGAGACTCCCTATGCGAGATAAGATCATATCGATAGAGAATTTGATGGCGATCATTCTGGCATAGCTAGATTCTCTGTACGATGAGTAGATCAAAAGTTATGCCCGAAAAACACGTTTTGACGCGTTTTGCACGGTATACGGTAATGGATGCACTGTAGGTGCTCCAGTGAGACTCCCTATGCGAGATAAGATCATATCGATAGAGAATTTGATGGCGATCATTCTGACATATCTAGATTCTCTGTACGATGAGTAGATCAAAAGTTATGCCCGAAAAACACGTTTTGACGCATTTTGCACCTATGTCGGTAGTGGATGCACTGTAGGTGCTCCAGTGAGACTCCCTATGCGAGATAAGATCATATCGATAGAGAATTTGATGGCGATCATTCTGGCATAGCTAGATTCTCTGTACGATGAGTAGATCAAAAGTTATGCCCGAAAAACACGTTTTAACGCATTTTGCACCTATGTCGGTAGTGGATGCACTGTAGGTGCTCCAGTGAGACTCCCTATGCGAGATAAGATCATATCGATAGAGAATTTGATGGCGATCATTCTGGCATAGCTAGATTCTCTGTACGATGAGTAGATCAAAAGTTATGCCCGAAAAACACGTTTTGACGCGTTTTGCACCTATGTCGGTAATGGATGCACTGCAGGTGCTCCAGTGAGACTCCCTATGCGAGATTAGATCATATCGATAGAGAATTTGATGGCGATCATTCTGACTTATCTAGATTCTCTGTACGATGAGTAGATCAAAAGTTATGCCCGAAAAACACGTTTTGACGCGTTTTGCACCTATGTCGGTAATGGATGCACTGTAGGTGCTCCAGTGAGACTCCCTATGCGAGATTAGATCATATCGATAGAGAATTTGATGGCGATCATTCTGGCATAGCTAGATTCTCTGTACGATGAGTAGATCAAAAGTTATGCCCGAAAAACACGTTTTGACGCGTTTTGCACCTATGTCGGTAGTGGATGCACTGTAGGTGCTCCAGTGAGACTCCCTATGCGAGATTAGATCATATCGATAGAGAATTTGATGGCGATCATTCTGGCATAGCTAGATTCTCTGTACGATGAGTAGATCAAAAGTTATGCCCGAAAAACACGTTTTAACGCATTTTGCACCTATGTCGGTAGTGGATGCACTGTAGGTGCTCCAGTGAGACTCCCTATGCGAGATAAGATCATATCGATAGAGAATTTGATGGCGATCATTCTGGCATAGCTAGATTCTCTGTACGATGAGTAGATCAAAAGTTATGCCCGAAAAACACGTTTTGACGCGTTTTGCACGGTATACGGTAATGGATGCACTGTAGGTGCTCCAGTGAGACTCCCTATGCGAGATTAGATCATATCGATAGAGAATTTGATGGCGATCATTCTGGCATAGCTAGATTCTCTGTACGATGAGTAGATCAAAAGTTATGCCCGAAAAACACGTTTTGACGCGTTTTGCACCTATGTCGGTAATGGATGCACTGCAGGTGCTCCAGTGAGACTCCCTATGCGAGATTAGATCATATCGATAGAGAATTTGATGGCGATCATTCTGACTTATCTAGATTCTCTGTACGATGAGTAGATCAAAAGTTATGCCCGAAAAACACGTTTTGACGCGTTTTGCACCTATGTCGGTAATGGATGCACTGTAGGTGCTCCAGTGAGACTCCCTATGCGAGATTAGATCATATCGATAGAGAATTTGATGGCGATCATTCTGGCATAGCTAGATTCTCTGTACGATGAGTAGATCAAAAGTTATGCCCGAAAAACACGTTTTGACGCGTTTTGCACCTATGTCGGTAATGGATGCACTGCAGGTGCTCCAGTGAGACTCCCTATGCGAGATTAGATCATATCGATAGAGAATTTGATGGCGATCATTCTGGCATAGCTAGATTCTCTGTACGATGAGTAGATCAAAAGTTATGCCCGAAAAACACGTTTTAACGCATTTTGCACCTATGTCGGTAGTGGATGCACTGTAGGTGCTCCAGTGAGACTCCCTATGCGAGATTAGATCATATCGATAGAGAATTTGATGGCGATCATTCTGGCATAGCTAGATTCTCTGTACGATGAGTAGATCAAAAGTTATGCCCGAAAAACACGTTTTAACGCATTTTGCACCTATGTCGGTAGTGGATGCACTGTAGGTGCTCCAGTGAGACTCCCTATGCGAGATAAGATCATATCGATAGAGAATTTGATGGCGATCATTCTGGCATAGCTAGATTCTCTGTACGATGAGTAGATCAAAAGTTATGCCCGAAAAACACGTTTTGACGCGTTTTGCACGGTATACGGTAATGGATGCACTGTAGGTGCTCCAGTGAGACTCCCTATGCGAGATTAGATCATATCGATAGAGAATTTGATGGCGATCATTCTGGCATAGCTAGATTCTCTGTACGATGAGTAGATCAAAAGTTATGCCCGAAAAACACGTTTTGACGCGTTTTGCACCTATGTCGGTAATGGATGCACTGCAGGTGCTCCAGTGAGACTCCCTATGCGAGATAAGATCATATCGATAGAGAATTTGATGGCGATCATTCTGGCATAGCTAGATTCTCTGTACGATGAGTAGATCAAAAGTTATGCCCGAAAAACACGTTTTGACGCGTTTTGCACGGTATACGGTAATGGATGCACTGTAGGTGCTCCAGTGAGACTCCCTATGCGAGATTAGATCATATCGATAGAGAATTTGATGGCGATCATTCTGGCATAGCTAGATTCTCTGTACGATGAGTAGATCAAAAGTTATGCCCGAAAAACACGTTTTGACGCGTTTTGCACCTATGTCGGTAATGGATGCACTGCAGGTGCTCCAGTGAGACTCCCTATGCGAGATTAGATCATATCGATAGAGAATTTGATGGCGATCATTCTGACTTATCTAGATTCTCTGTACGATGAGTAGATCAAAAGTTATGCCCGAAAAACACGTTTTGACGCGTTTTGCACGGTATACGGTAATGGATGCACTGTAGGTGCTCCAGTGAGACTCCCTATGCGAGATAAGATCATATCGATAGAGAATTTGATGGCGATCATTCTGGCATAGCTAGATTCTCTGTACGATGAGTAGATCAAAAGTTATGCCCGAAAAACACGTTTTGACGCGTTTTGCACCTATGTCGGTAATGGATGCACTGCAGGTGCTCCAGTGAGACTCCCTATGCGAGATTAGATCATATCGATAGAGAATTTGATGGCGATCATTCTGACTTATCTAGATTCTCTGTACGATGAGTAGATCAAAAGTTATGCCCGAAAAACACGTTTTAACGCATTTTGCACCTATGTCGGTAGTGGATGCACTGCAGGTGCTCCAGTGAGACTCCCTATGCGAGATTAGATCATATCGATAGAGAATTTGATGGCGATCATTCTGACTTATCTAGATTCTCTGTACGATGAGTAGATCAAAAGTTATGCCCGAAAAACACGTTTTAACGCATTTTGCACCTATGTCGGTAGTGGATGCACTGCAGGTGCTCCAGTGAGACTCCCTATGCGAGATTAGATCATATCGATAGAGAATTTGATGGCGATCATTCTGACTTATCTAGATTCTCTGTACGATGAGTAGATCAAAAGTTATGCCCGAAAAACACGTTTTAACGCATTTTGCACCTATGTCGGTAGTGGATGCACTGTAGGTGCTCCAGTGAGACTCCCTATGCGAGATTAGATCATATCGATAGAGAATTTGATGGCGATCATTCTGACTTATCTAGATTCTCTGTACGATGAGTAGATCAAAAGTTATGCCCGAAAAACACGTTTTGACGCGTTTTGCACGGTATACGGTAATGGATGCACTGTAGGTGCTCCAGTGAGACTCCCTATGCGAGATTAGATCATATCGATAGAGAATTTGATGGCGATCATTCTGGCATAGCTAGATTCTCTGTACGATGAGTAGATCAAAAGTTATGCCCGAAAAACACGTTTTAACGCATTTTGCACCTATGTCGGTAGTGGATGCACTGTAGGTGCTCCAGTGAGACTCCCTATGCGAGATAAGATCATATCGATAGAGAATTTGATGGCGATCATTCTGGCATAGCTAGATTCTCTGTACGATGAGTAGATCAAAAGTTATGCCCGAAAAACACGTTTTGACGCGTTTTGCACGGTATACGGTAATGGATGCACTGTAGGTGCTCCAGTGAGACTCCCTATGCGAGATTAGATCATATCGATAGAGAATTTGATGGCGATCATTCTGGCATAGCTAGATTCTCTGTACGATGAGTAGATCAAAAGTTATGCCCGAAAAACACGTTTTGACGCGTTTTGCACGGTATACGGTAATGGATGCACTGTAGGTGCTCCAGTGAGACTCCCTATGCGAGATTAGATCATATCGATAGAGAATTTGATGGCGATCATTCTGGCATAGCTAGATTCTCTGTACGATGAGTAGATCAAAAGTTATGCCCGAAAAACACGTTTTAACGCATTTTGCACCTATGTCGGTAGTGGATGCACTGTAGGTGCTCCAGTGAGACTCCCTATGCGAGATAAGATCATATCGATAGAGAATTTGATGGCGATCATTCTGACTTATCTAGATTCTCTGTACGATGAGTAGGTCAAAAGTTATGCCCGAAAAACACGTTTTAACGCATTTTGCACCTATGTCGGTAGTGGATGCACTGTAGGTGCTCCAGTGAGACTCCCTATGCGAGATAAGATCATATCGATAGAGAATTTGATGGCGATCATTCTGGCATAGCTAGATTCTCTGTACGATGAGTAGATCAAAAGTTATGCCCGAAAAACACGTTTTAACGCATTTTGCACCTATGTCGGTAGTGGATGCACTGTAGGTGCTCCAGTGAGACTCCCTATGCGAGATAAGATCATATCGATAGAGAATTTGATGGCGATCATTCTGGCATAGCTAGATTCTCTGTACGATGAGTAGATCAAAAGTTATGCCCGAAAAACACGTTTTGACGCGTTTTGCACCTATGTCGGTAATGGATGCACTGCAGGTGCTCCAGTGAGACTCCCTATGCGAGATTAGATCATATCGATAGAGAATTTGATGGCGATCATTCTGACTTATCTAGATTCTCTGTACGATGAGTAGATCAAAAGTTATGCCCGAAAAACACGTTTTGACGCGTTTTGCACCTATGTCGGTAATGGATGCACTGTAGGTGCTCCAGTGAGACTCCCTATGCGAGATTAGATCATATCGATAGAGAATTTGATGGCGATCATTCTGGCATAGCTAGATTCTCTGTACGATGAGTAGATCAAAAGTTATGCCCGAAAAACACGTTTTAACGCATTTTGCACCTATGTCGGTAGTGGATGCACTGTAGGTGCTCCAGTGAGACTCCCTATGCGAGATTAGATCATATCGATAGAGAATTTGATGGCGATCATTCTGGCATAGCTAGATTCTCTGTACGATGAGTAGATCAAAAGTTATGCCCGAAAAACACGTTTTAACGCATTTTGCACCTATGTCGGTAGTGGATGCACTGTAGGTGCTCCAGTGAGACTCCCTATGCGAGATAAGATCATATCGATAGAGAATTTGATGGCGATCATTCTGGCATAGCTAGATTCTCTGTACGATGAGTAGATCAAAAGTTATGCCCGAAAAACACGTTTTGACGCGTTTTGCACGGTATACGGTAATGGATGCACTGTAGGTGCTCCAGTGAGACTCCCTATGCGAGATTAGATCATATCGATAGAGAATTTGATGGCGATCATTCTGGCATAGCTAGATTCTCTGTACGATGAGTAGATCAAAAGTTATGCCCGAAAAACACGTTTTGACGCGTTTTGCACCTATGTCGGTAATGGATGCACTGCAGGTGCTCCAGTGAGACTCCCTATGCGAGATTAGATCATATCGATAGAGAATTTGATGGCGATCATTCTGACTTATCTAGATTCTCTGTACGATGAGTAGATCAAAAGTTATGCCCGAAAAACACGTTTTGACGCGTTTTGCACGGTATACGGTAATGGATGCACTGTAGGTGCTCCAGTGAGACTCCCTATGCGAGATAAGATCATATCGATAGAGAATTTGATGGCGATCATTCTGGCATAGCTAGATTCTCTGTACGATGAGTAGATCAAAAGTTATGCCCGAAAAACACGTTTTGACGCGTTTTGCACCTATGTCGGTAATGGATGCACTGCAGGTGCTCCAGTGAGACTCCCTATGCGAGATTAGATCATATCGATAGAGAATTTGATGGCGATCATTCTGACTTATCTAGATTCTCTGTACGATGAGTAGATCAAAAGTTATGCCCGAAAAACACGTTTTAACGCATTTTGCACCTATGTCGGTAGTGGATGCACTGCAGGTGCTCCAGTGAGACTCCCTATGCGAGATTAGATCATATCGATAGAGAATTTGATGGCGATCATTCTGACTTATCTAGATTCTCTGTACGATGAGTAGATCAAAAGTTATGCCCGAAAAACACGTTTTAACGCATTTTGCACCTATGTCGGTAGTGGATGCACTGCAGGTGCTCCAGTGAGACTACCTATGCGAGATTAGATCATATCGATAGAGAATTTGATGGCGATCATTCTGACTTATCTAGATTCTCTGTACGATGAGTAGATCAAAAGTTATGCCCGAAAAACACGTTTTAACGCATTTTGCACCTATGTCGGTAGTGGATGCACTGTAGGTGCTCCAGTGAGACTCCCTATGCGAGATAAGATCATATCGATAGAGAATTTGATGGCGATCATTCTGGCATAGCGAGATTCTCTGTACGATGAGTAGATCAAAAGTTATGCCCGAAAAACACGTTTTGACGCGTTTTGCACCTATGTCGGTAATGGATGCACTGCAGGTGCTCCAGTGAGACTCCCTATGCGAGATTAGATCATATCGATAGAGAATTTGATGGCGATCATTCTGACTTATCTAGATTCTCTGTACGATGAGTAGATCAAAAGTTATGCCCGAAAAACACGTTTTAACGCGTTTTGCACGGTATACGGTAATGGATGCACTGTAGGTGCTCCAGTGAGACTCCCTATGCGAGATAAGATCATATCGATAGAGAATTTGATGGCGATCATTCTGGCATAGCTAGATTCTCTGTACGATGAGTAGATCAAAAGTTATGCCCGAAAAACACGTTTTGACGCGTTTTGCACGGTATACGGTAATGGATGCACTGTAGGTGCTCCAGTGAGACTCCCTATGCGAGATTAGATCATATCGATAGAGAATTTGATGGCGATCATTCTGGCATAGCTAGATTCTCTGTACGATGAGTAGATCAAAAGTTATGCCCGAAAAACACGTTTTAACGCATTTTGCACCTATGTCGGTAGTGGATGCACTGTAGGTGCTCCAGTGAGACTCCCTATGCGAGATAAGATCATATCGATAGAGAATTTGATGGCGATCATTCTGGCATAGCTAGATTCTCTGTACGATGAGTAGATCAAAAGTTATGCCCGAAAAACACGTTTTGACGCGTTTTGCACGGTATACGGTAATGGATGCACTGTAGGTGCTCCAGTGAGACTCCCTATGCGAGATTAGATCATATCGATAGAGAATTTGATGGCGATCATTCTGGCATAGCTAGATTCTCTGTACGATGAGTAGATCAAAAGTTATGCCCGAAAAACACGTTTTGACGCGTTTTGCACGGTATACGGTAATGGATGCACTGTAGGTGCTCCAGTGAGACTCCCTATGCGAGATTAGATCATATCGATAGAGAATTTGATGGCGATCATTCTGGCATAGCTAGATTCTCTGTACGATGAGTAGATCAAAAGTTATGCCCGAAAAACACGTTTTAACGCATTTTGCACCTATGTCGGTAGTGGATGCACTGTAGGTGCTCCAGTGAGACTCCCTATGCGAGATAAGATCATATCGATAGAGAATTTGATGGCGATCATTCTGACTTATCTAGATTCTCTGTACGATGAGTAGGTCAAAAGTTATGCCCGAAAAACACGTTTTAACGCATTTTGCACCTATGTCGGTAGTGGATGCACTGTAGGTGCTCCAGTGAGACTCCCTATGCGAGATTAGATCATATCGATAGAGAATTTGATGGCGATCATTCTGGCATAGCTAGATTCTCTGTACGATGAGTAGATCAAAAGTTATGCCCGAAAAACACGTTTTAACGCATTTTGCACCTATGTCGGTAGTGGATGCACTGTAGGTGCTCCAGTGAGACTCCCTATGCGAGATAAGATCATATCGATAGAGAATTTGATGGCGATCATTCTGGCATAGCTAGATTCTCTGTACGATGAGTAGATCAAAAGTTATGCCCGAAAAACACGTTTTGACGCGTTTTGCACCTATGTCGGTAATGGATGCACTGCAGGTGCTCCAGTGAGACTCCCTATGCGAGATTAGATCATATCGATAGAGAATTTGATGGCGATCATTCTGACTTATCTAGATTCTCTGTACGATGAGTAGATCAAAAGTTATGCCCGAAAAACACGTTTTGACGCGTTTTGCACCTATGTCGGTAATGGATGCACTGTAGGTGCTCCAGTGAGACTCCCTATGCGAGATTAGATCATATCGATAGAGAATTTGATGGCGATCATTCTGGCATAGCTAGATTCTCTGTACGATGAGTAGATCAAAAGTTATGCCCGAAAAACACGTTTTAACGCATTTTGCACCTATGTCGGTAGTGGATGCACTGTAGGTGCTCCAGTGAGACTCCCTATGCGAGATTAGATCATATCGATAGAGAATTTGATGGCGATCATTCTGGCATAGCTAGATTCTCTGTACGATGAGTAGATCAAAAGTTATGCCCGAAAAACACGTTTTGACGCGTTTTGCACGGTATACGGTAATGGATGCACTGTAGGTGCTCCAGTGAGACTCCCTATGCGAGATTAGATCATATCGATAGAGAATTTGATGGCGATCATTCTGGCATAGCTAGATTCTCTGTACGATGAGTAGATCAAAAGTTATGCCCGAAAAACACGTTTTAACGCATTTTGCACCTATGTCGGTAGTGGATGCACTGTAGGTGCTCCAGTGAGACTCCCTATGCGAGATAAGATCATATCGATAGAGAATTTGATGGCGATCATTCTGACTTATCTAGATTCTCTGTACGATGAGTAGGTCAAAAGTTATGCCCGAAAAACACGTTTTAACGCGTTTTGCACGGTATACGGTAATGGATGCACTGTAGGTGCTCCAGTGAGACTCCCTATGCGAGATAAGATCATATCGATAGAGAATTTGATGGCGATCATTCTGGCATAGCTAGATTCTCTGTACGATGAGTAGATCAAAAGTTATGCCCGAAAAACACGTTTTGACGCGTTTTGCACGGTATACGGTAATGGATGCACTGTAGGTGCTCCAGTGAGACTCCCTATGCGAGATTAGATCATATCGATAGAGAATTTGATGGCGATCATTCTGGCATAGCTAGATTCTCTGTACGATGAGTAGATCAAAAGTTATGCCCGAAAAACACGTTTTAACGCATTTTGCACCTATGTCGGTAGTGGATGCACTGTAGGTGCTCCAGTGAGACTCCCTATGCGAGATAAGATCATATCGATAGAGAATTTGATGGCGATCATTCTGGCATAGCTAGATTCTCTGTACGATGAGTAGATCAAAAGTTATGCCCGAAAAACACGTTTTGACGCGTTTTGCACGGTATACGGTAATGGATGCACTGTAGGTGCTCCAGTGAGACTCCCTATGCGAGATTAGATCATATCGATAGAGAATTTGATGGCGATCATTCTGGCATAGCTAGATTCTCTGTACGATGAGTAGATCAAAAGTTATGCCCGAAAAACACGTTTTGACGCGTTTTGCACGGTATACGGTAATGGATGCACTGTAGGTGCTCCAGTGAGACTCCCTATGCGAGATTAGATCATATCGATAGAGAATTTGATGGCGATCATTCTGGCATAGCTAGATTCTCTGTACGATGAGTAGATCAAAAGTTATGCCCGAAAAACACGTTTTAACGCATTTTGCACCTATGTCGGTAGTGGATGCACTGTAGGTGCTCCAGTGAGACTCCCTATGCGAGATAAGATCATATCGATAGAGAATTTGATGGCGATCATTCTGACTTATCTAGATTCTCTGTACGATGAGTAGGTCAAAAGTTATGCCCGAAAAACACGTTTTAACGCATTTTGCACCTATGTCGGTAGTGGATGCACTGTAGGTGCTCCAGTGAGACTCCCTATGCGAGATTAGATCATATCGATAGAGAATTTGATGGCGATCATTCTGGCATAGCTAGATTCTCTGTACGATGAGTAGATCAAAAGTTATGCCCGAAAAACACGTTTTAACGCATTTTGCACCTATGTCGGTAGTGGATGCACTGTAGGTGCTCCAGTGAGACTCCCTATGCGAGATAAGATCATATCGATAGAGAATTTGATGGCGATCATTCTGGCATAGCTAGATTCTCTGTACGATGAGTAGATCAAAAGTTATGCCCGAAAAACACGTTTTGACGCGTTTTGCACCTATGTCGGTAATGGATGCACTGCAGGTGCTCCAGTGAGACTCCCTATGCGAGATTAGATCATATCGATAGAGAATTTGATGGCGATCATTCTGACTTATCTAGATTCTCTGTACGATGAGTAGATCAAAAGTTATGCCCGAAAAACACGTTTTGACGCGTTTTGCACCTATGTCGGTAATGGATGCACTGTAGGTGCTCCAGTGAGACTCCCTATGCGAGATTAGATCATATCGATAGAGAATTTGATGGCGATCATTCTGGCATAGCTAGATTCTCTGTACGATGAGTAGATCAAAAGTTATGCCCGAAAAACACGTTTTAACGCATTTTGCACCTATGTCGGTAGTGGATGCACTGTAGGTGCTCCAGTGAGACTCCCTATGCGAGATTAGATCATATCGATAGAGAATTTGATGGCGATCATTCTGGCATAGCTAGATTCTCTGTACGATGAGTAGATCAAAAGTTATGCCCGAAAAACACGTTTTAACGCATTTTGCACCTATGTCGGTAGTGGATGCACTGTAGGTGCTCCAGTGAGACTCCCTATGCGAGATAAGATCATATCGATAGAGAATTTGATGGCGATCATTCTGACTTATCTAGATTCTCTGTACGATGAGTAGGTCAAAAGTTATGCCCGAAAAACACGTTTTAACGCATTTTGCACCTATGTCGGTAGTGGATGCACTGTAGGTGCTCCAGTGAGACTCCCTATGCGAGATAAGATCATATCGATAGAGAATTTGATGGCGATCATTCTGGCATAGCTAGATTCTCTGTACGATGAGTAGATCAAAAGTTATGCCCGAAAAACACGTTTTGACGCGTTTTGCACGGTATACGGTAATGGATGCACTGTAGGTGCTCCAGTGAGACTCCCTATGCGAGATTAGATCATATCGATAGAGAATTTGATGGCGATCATTCTGGCATAGCTAGATTCTCTGTACGATGAGTAGATCAAAAGTTATGCCCGAAAAACACGTTTTGACGCGTTTTGCACCTATGTCGGTAATGGATGCACTGCAGGTGCTCCAGTGAGACTCCCTATGCGAGATTAGATCATATCGATAGAGAATTTGATGGCGATCATTCTGACTTATCTAGATTCTCTGTACGATGAGTAGATCAAAAGTTATGCCCGAAAAACACGTTTTAACGCATTTTGCACCTATGTCGGTAGTGGATGCACTGTAGGTGCTCCAGTGAGACTCCCTATGCGAGATTAGATCATATCGATAGAGAATTTGATGGCGATCATTCTGGCATAGCTAGATTCTCTGTACGATGAGTAGATCAAAAGTTATGCCCGAAAAACACGTTTTAACGCATTTTGCACCTATGTCGGTAGTGGATGCACTGTAGGTGCTCCAGTGAGACTCCCTATGCGAGATAAGATCATATCGATAGAGAATTTGATGGCGATCATTCTGGCATAGCTAGATTCTCTGTACGATGAGTAGATCAAAAGTTATGCCCGAAAAACACGTTTTGACGCGTTTTGCACGGTATACGGTAATGGATGCACTGTAGGTGCTCCAGTGAGACTCCCTATGCGAGATTAGATCATATCGATAGAGAATTTGATGGCGATCATTCTGGCATAGCTAGATTCTCTGTACGATGAGTAGATCAAAAGTTATGCCCGAAAAACACGTTTTGACGCGTTTTGCACCTATGTCGGTAATGGATGCACTGCAGGTGCTCCAGTGAGACTCCCTATGCGAGATTAGATCATATCGATAGAGAATTTGATGGCGATCATTCTGGCATAGCTAGATTCTCTGTACGATGAGTAGATCAAAAGTTATGCCCGAAAAACACGTTTTAACGCATTTTGCACCTAGGTCGGTAGTGGATGCACTGTAGGTGCTCCAGTGAGACTCCCTATGCGAGATTAGATCATATCGATAGAGAATTTGATGGCGATCATTCTGACTTATCTAGATTCTCTGTACGATGAGTAGATCAAAAGTTATGCCCGAAAAACACGTTTTAACGCATTTTGCACCTATGTCGGTAGTGGATGCACTGTAGGTGCTCCAGTGAGACTCCCTATGCGAGATTAGATCATATCGATAGAGAATTTGATGGCGATCATTCTGACTTATCTAGATTCTCTGTACGATGAGTAGGTCAAAAGTTATGCCCGAAAAACACGTTTTAACGCATTTTGCACCTATGTCGGTAGTGGATGCACTGTAGGTGCTCCAGTGAGACTCCCTATGCGAGATAAGATCATATCGATAGAGAATTTGATGGCGATCATTCTGGCATAGCTAGATTCTCTGTACGATGAGTAGATCAAAAGTTATGCCCGAAAAACACGTTTTGACGCGTTTTGCACGGTATACGGTAATGGATGCACTGTAGGTGCTCCAGTGAGACTCCCTATGCGAGATAAGATCATATCGATAGAGAATTTGATGGCGATCATTCTGGCATAGCTAGATTCTCTGTACGATGAGTAGATCAAAAGTTATGCCCGAAAAACACGTTTTGACGCGTTTTGCACGGTATACGGTAATGGATGCACTGTAGGTGCTCCAGTGAGACTCCCTATGCGAGATTAGATCATATCGATAGAGAATTTGATGGCGATCATTCTGGCATAGCTAGATTCTCTGTACGATGAGTAGATCAAAAGTTATGCCCGAAAAACACGTTTTAACGCATTTTGCACCTATGTCGGTAGTGGATGCACTGTAGGTGCTCCAGTGAGACTCCCTATGCGAGATAAGATCATATCGATAGAGAATTTGATGGCGATCATTCTGGCATAGCTAGATTCTCTGTACGATGAGTAGATCAAAAGTTATGCCCGAAAAACACGTTTTGACGCGTTTTGCACGGTATACGGTAATGGATGCACTGTAGGTGCTCCAGTGAGACTCCCTATGCGAGATTAGATCATATCGATAGAGAATTTGATGGCGATCATTCTGGCATAGCTAGATTCTCTGTACGATGAGTAGATCAAAAGTTATGCCCGAAAAACACGTTTTGACGCGTTTTGCACGGTATACGGTAATGGATGCACTGTAGGTGCTCCAGTGAGACTCCCTATGCGAGATTAGATCATATCGATAGAGAATTTGATGGCGATCATTCTGGCATAGCTAGATTCTCTGTACGATGAGTAGATCAAAAGTTATGCCCGAAAAACACGTTTTGACGCGTTTTGCACGGTATACGGTAATGGATGCACTGTAGGTGCTCCAGTGAGACTCCCTATGCGAGATTAGATCATATCGATAGAGAATTTGATGGCGATCATTCTGGCATAGCTAGATTCTCTGTACGATGAGTAGATCAAAAGTTATGCCCGAAAAACACGTTTTAACGCATTTTGCACCTATGTCGGTAGTGGATGCACTGTAGGTGCTCCAGTGAGACTCCCTATGCGAGATAAGATCATATCGATAGAGAATTTGATGGCGATCATTCTGGCATAGCTAGATTCTCTGTACGATGAGTAGATCAAAAGTTATGCCCGAAAAACACGTTTTGACGCGTTTTGCACGGTATACGGTAATGGATGCACTGTAGGTGCTCCAGTGAGACTCCCTATGCGAGATTAGATCATATCGATAGAGAATTTGATGGCGATCATTCTGGCATAGCTAGATTCTCTGTACGATGAGTAGATCAAAAGTTATGCCCGAAAAACACGTTTTGACGCGTTTTGCACCTATGTCGGTAATGGATGCACTGCAGGTGCTCCAGTGAGACTCCCTATGCGAGATTAGATCATATCGATAGAGAATTTGATGGCGATCATTCTGGCATAGCTAGATTCTCTGTACGATGAGTAGATCAAAAGTTATGCCCGAAAAACACGTTTTAACGCATTTTGCACCTATGTCGGTAGTGGATGCACTGTAGGTGCTCCAGTGAGACTCCCTATGCGAGATTAGATCATATCGATAGAGAATTTGATGGCGATCATTCTGACTTATCTAGATTCTCTGTACGATGAGTAGATCAAAAGTTATGCCCGAAAAACACGTTTTAACGCGTTTTGCACCTATGTCGGTAATGGATGCACTGCAGGTGCTCCAGTGAGACTCCCTATGCGAGATTAGATCATATCGATAGAGAATTTGATGGCGATCATTCTGACTTATCTAGATTCTCTGTACGATGAGTAGATCAAAAGTTATGCCCGAAAAACACGTTTTAACGCATTTTGCACCTATGTCGGTAGTGGATGCACTGCAGGTGCTCCAGTGAGACTCCCTATGCGAGATTAGATCATATCGATAGAGAATTTGATGGCGATCATTCTGACTTATCTAGATTCTCTGTACGATGAGTAGATCAAAAGTTATGCCCGAAAAACACGTTTTAACGCATTTTGCACCTATGTCGGTAGTGGATGCACTGCAGGTGCTCCAGTGAGACTACCTATGCGAGATTAGATCATATCGATAGAGAATTTGATGGCGATCATTCTGACTTATCTAGATTCTCTGTACGATGAGTAGATCAAAAGTTATGCCCGAAAAACACGTTTTAACGCATTTTGCACCTATGTCGGTAGTGGATGCACTGTAGGTGCTCCAGTGAGACTCCCTATGCGAGATAAGATCATATCGATAGAGAATTTGATGGCGATCATTCTGGCATAGCGAGATTCTCTGTACGATGAGTAGATCAAAAGTTATGCCCGAAAAACACGTTTTGACGCGTTTTGCACCTATGTCGGTAATGGATGCACTGCAGGTGCTCCAGTGAGACTCCCTATGCGAGATTAGATCATATCGATAGAGAATTTGATGGCGATCATTCTGACTTATCTAGATTCTCTGTACGATGAGTAGATCAAAAGTTATGCCCGAAAAACACGTTTTAACGCGTTTTGCACGGTATACGGTAATGGATGCACTGTAGGTGCTCCAGTGAGACTCCCTATGCGAGATAAGATCATATCGATAGAGAATTTGATGGCGATCATTCTGGCATAGCTAGATTCTCTGTACGATGAGTAGATCAAAAGTTATGCCCGAAAAACACGTTTTGACGCGTTTTGCACGGTATACGGTAATGGATGCACTGTAGGTGCTCCAGTGAGACTCCCTATGCGAGATTAGATCATATCGATAGAGAATTTGATGGCGATCATTCTGGCATAGCTAGATTCTCTGTACGATGAGTAGATCAAAAGTTATGCCCGAAAAACACGTTTTAACGCATTTTGCACCTATGTCGGTAGTGGATGCACTGTAGGTGCTCCAGTGAGACTCCCTATGCGAGATAAGATCATATCGATAGAGAATTTGATGGCGATCATTCTGGCATAGCTAGATTCTCTGTACGATGAGTAGATCAAAAGTTATGCCCGAAAAACACGTTTTGACGCGTTTTGCACGGTATACGGTAATGGATGCACTGTAGGTGCTCCAGTGAGACTCCCTATGCGAGATTAGATCATATCGATAGAGAATTTGATGGCGATCATTCTGGCATAGCTAGATTCTCTGTACGATGAGTAGATCAAAAGTTATGCCCGAAAAACACGTTTTGACGCGTTTTGCACGGTATACGGTAATGGATGCACTGTAGGTGCTCCAGTGAGACTCCCTATGCGAGATTAGATCATATCGATAGAGAATTTGATGGCGATCATTCTGGCATAGCTAGATTCTCTGTACGATGAGTAGATCAAAAGTTATGCCCGAAAAACACGTTTTAACGCATTTTGCACCTATGTCGGTAGTGGATGCACTGTAGGTGCTCCAGTGAGACTCCCTATGCGAGATAAGATCATATCGATAGAGAATTTGATGGCGATCATTCTGACTTATCTAGATTCTCTGTACGATGAGTAGGTCAAAAGTTATGCCCGAAAAACACGTTTTAACGCATTTTGCACCTATGTCGGTAGTGGATGCACTGTAGGTGCTCCAGTGAGACTCCCTATGCGAGATTAGATCATATCGATAGAGAATTTGATGGCGATCATTCTGGCATAGCTAGATTCTCTGTACGATGAGTAGATCAAAAGTTATGCCCGAAAAACACGTTTTAACGCATTTTGCACCTATGTCGGTAGTGGATGCACTGTAGGTGCTCCAGTGAGACTCCCTATGCGAGATAAGATCATATCGATAGAGAATTTGATGGCGATCATTCTGGCATAGCTAGATTCTCTGTACGATGAGTAGATCAAAAGTTATGCCCGAAAAACACGTTTTGACGCGTTTTGCACCTATGTCGGTAATGGATGCACTGCAGGTGCTCCAGTGAGACTCCCTATGCGAGATTAGATCATATCGATAGAGAATTTGATGGCGATCATTCTGACTTATCTAGATTCTCTGTACGATGAGTAGATCAAAAGTTATGCCCGAAAAACACGTTTTGACGCGTTTTGCACCTATGTCGGTAATGGATGCACTGTAGGTGCTCCAGTGAGACTCCCTATGCGAGATTAGATCATATCGATAGAGAATTTGATGGCGATCATTCTGGCATAGCTAGATTCTCTGTACGATGAGTAGATCAAAAGTTATGCCCGAAAAACACGTTTTAACGCATTTTGCACCTATGTCGGTAGTGGATGCACTGTAGGTGCTCCAGTGAGACTCCCTATGCGAGATTAGATCATATCGATAGAGAATTTGATGGCGATCATTCTGGCATAGCTAGATTCTCTGTACGATGAGTAGATCAAAAGTTATGCCCGAAAAACACGTTTTAACGCATTTTGCACCTATGTCGGTAGTGGATGCACTGTAGGTGCTCCAGTGAGACTCCCTATGCGAGATAAGATCATATCGATAGAGAATTTGATGGCGATCATTCTGACTTATCTAGATTCTCTGTACGATGAGTAGGTCAAAAGTTATGCCCGAAAAACACGTTTTAACGCATTTTGCACCTATGTCGGTAGTGGATGCACTGTAGGTGCTCCAGTGAGACTCCCTATGCGAGATAAGATCATATCGATAGAGAATTTGATGGCGATCATTCTGGCATAGCTAGATTCTCTGTACGATGAGTAGATCAAAAGTTATGCCCGAAAAACACGTTTTGACGCGTTTTGCACGGTATACGGTAATGGATGCACTGTAGGTGCTCCAGTGAGACTCCCTATGCGAGATTAGATCATATCGATAGAGAATTTGATGGCGATCATTCTGGCATAGCTAGATTCTCTGTACGATGAGTAGATCAAAAGTTATGCCCGAAAAACACGTTTTGACGCGTTTTGCACCTATGTCGGTAATGGATGCACTGCAGGTGCTCCAGTGAGACTCCCTATGCGAGATTAGATCATATCGATAGAGAATTTGATGGCGATCATTCTGACTTATCTAGATTCTCTGTACGATGAGTAGATCAAAAGTTATGCCCGAAAAACACGTTTTAACGCATTTTGCACCTATGTCGGTAGTGGATGCACTGTAGGTGCTCCAGTGAGACTCCCTATGCGAGATTAGATCATATCGATAGAGAATTTGATGGCGATCATTCTGGCATAGCTAGATTCTCTGTACGATGAGTAGATCAAAAGTTATGCCCGAAAAACACGTTTTAACGCATTTTGCACCTATGTCGGTAGTGGATGCACTGTAGGTGCTCCAGTGAGACTCCCTATGCGAGATAAGATCATATCGATAGAGAATTTGATGGCGATCATTCTGGCATAGCTAGATTCTCTGTACGATGAGTAGATCAAAAGTTATGCCCGAAAAACACGTTTTGACGCGTTTTGCACGGTATACGGTAATGGATGCACTGTAGGTGCTCCAGTGAGACTCCCTATGCGAGATTAGATCATATCGATAGAGAATTTGATGGCGATCATTCTGGCATAGCTAGATTCTCTGTACGATGAGTAGATCAAAAGTTATGCCCGAAAAACACGTTTTGACGCGTTTTGCACCTATGTCGGTAATGGATGCACTGCAGGTGCTCCAGTGAGACTCCCTATGCGAGATTAGATCATATCGATAGAGAATTTGATGGCGATCATTCTGGCATAGCTAGATTCTCTGTACGATGAGTAGATCAAAAGTTATGCCCGAAAAACACGTTTTAACGCATTTTGCACCTAGGTCGGTAGTGGATGCACTGTAGGTGCTCCAGTGAGACTCCCTATGCGAGATTAGATCATATCGATAGAGAATTTGATGGCGATCATTCTGACTTATCTAGATTCTCTGTACGATGAGTAGATCAAAAGTTATGCCCGAAAAACACGTTTTAACGCATTTTGCACCTATGTCGGTAGTGGATGCACTGTAGGTGCTCCAGTGAGACTCCCTATGCGAGATTAGATCATATCGATAGAGAATTTGATGGCGATCATTCTGACTTATCTAGATTCTCTGTACGATGAGTAGGTCAAAAGTTATGCCCGAAAAACACGTTTTAACGCATTTTGCACCTATGTCGGTAGTGGATGCACTGTAGGTGCTCCAGTGAGACTCCCTATGCGAGATAAGATCATATCGATAGAGAATTTGATGGCGATCATTCTGGCATAGCTAGATTCTCTGTACGATGAGTAGATCAAAAGTTATGCCCGAAAAACACGTTTTGACGCGTTTTGCACGGTATACGGTAATGGATGCACTGTAGGTGCTCCAGTGAGACTCCCTATGCGAGATAAGATCATATCGATAGAGAATTTGATGGCGATCATTCTGGCATAGCTAGATTCTCTGTACGATGAGTAGATCAAAAGTTATGCCCGAAAAACACGTTTTGACGCGTTTTGCACGGTATACGGTAATGGATGCACTGTAGGTGCTCCAGTGAGACTCCCTATGCGAGATTAGATCATATCGATAGAGAATTTGATGGCGATCATTCTGGCATAGCTAGATTCTCTGTACGATGAGTAGATCAAAAGTTATGCCCGAAAAACACGTTTTAACGCATTTTGCACCTATGTCGGTAGTGGATGCACTGTAGGTGCTCCAGTGAGACTCCCTATGCGAGATAAGATCATATCGATAGAGAATTTGATGGCGATCATTCTGGCATAGCTAGATTCTCTGTACGATGAGTAGATCAAAAGTTATGCCCGAAAAACACGTTTTGACGCGTTTTGCACGGTATACGGTAATGGATGCACTGTAGGTGCTCCAGTGAGACTCCCTATGCGAGATTAGATCATATCGATAGAGAATTTGATGGCGATCATTCTGGCATAGCTAGATTCTCTGTACGATGAGTAGATCAAAAGTTATGCCCGAAAAACACGTTTTGACGCGTTTTGCACGGTATACGGTAATGGATGCACTGTAGGTGCTCCAGTGAGACTCCCTATGCGAGATTAGATCATATCGATAGAGAATTTGATGGCGATCATTCTGGCATAGCTAGATTCTCTGTACGATGAGTAGATCAAAAGTTATGCCCGAAAAACACGTTTTGACGCGTTTTGCACGGTATACGGTAATGGATGCACTGTAGGTGCTCCAGTGAGACTCCCTATGCGAGATTAGATCATATCGATAGAGAATTTGATGGCGATCATTCTGGCATAGCTAGATTCTCTGTACGATGAGTAGATCAAAAGTTATGCCCGAAAAACACGTTTTAACGCATTTTGCACCTATGTCGGTAGTGGATGCACTGTAGGTGCTCCAGTGAGACTCCCTATGCGAGATAAGATCATATCGATAGAGAATTTGATGGCGATCATTCTGGCATAGCTAGATTCTCTGTACGATGAGTAGATCAAAAGTTATGCCCGAAAAACACGTTTTGACGCGTTTTGCACGGTATACGGTAATGGATGCACTGTAGGTGCTCCAGTGAGACTCCCTATGCGAGATTAGATCATATCGATAGAGAATTTGATGGCGATCATTCTGGCATAGCTAGATTCTCTGTACGATGAGTAGATCAAAAGTTATGCCCGAAAAACACGTTTTGACGCGTTTTGCACCTATGTCGGTAATGGATGCACTGCAGGTGCTCCAGTGAGACTCCCTATGCGAGATTAGATCATATCGATAGAGAATTTGATGGCGATCATTCTGGCATAGCTAGATTCTCTGTACGATGAGTAGATCAAAAGTTATGCCCGAAAAACACGTTTTAACGCATTTTGCACCTATGTCGGTAGTGGATGCACTGTAGGTGCTCCAGTGAGACTCCCTATGCGAGATTAGATCATATCGATAGAGAATTTGATGGCGATCATTCTGACTTATCTAGATTCTCTGTACGATGAGTAGATCAAAAGTTATGCCCGAAAAACACGTTTTAACGCATTTTGCACCTATGTCGGTAGTGGATGCACTGTAGGTGCTCCAGTGAGACTCCCTATGCGAGATTAGATCATATCGATAGAGAATTTGATGGCGATCATTCTGACTTATCTAGATTCTCTGTACGATGAGTAGGTCAAAAGTTATGCCCGAAAAACACGTTTTAACGCATTTTGCACCTATGTCGGTAGTGGATGCACTGTAGGTGCTCCAGTGAGACTCCCTATGCGAGATAAGATCATATCGATAGAGAATTTGATGGCGATCATTCTGGCATAGCTAGATTCTCTGTACGATGAGTAGATCAAAAGTTATGCCCGAAAAACACGTTTTGACGCGTTTTGCACGGTATACGGTAATGGATGCACTGTAGGTGCTCCAGTGAGACTCCCTATGCGAGATAAGATCATATCGATAGAGAATTTGATGGCGATCATTCTGGCATAGCTAGATTCTCTGTACGATGAGTAGATCAAAAGTTATGCCCGAAAAACACGTTTTGACGCGTTTTGCACGGTATACGGTAATGGATGCACTGTAGGTGCTCCAGTGAGACTCCCTATGCGAGATTAGATCATATCGATAGAGAATTTGATGGCGATCATTCTGGCATAGCTAGATTCTCTGTACGATGAGTAGATCAAAAGTTATGCCCGAAAAACACGTTTTAACGCATTTTGCACCTATGTCGGTAGTGGATGCACTGTAGGTGCTCCAGTGAGACTCCCTATGCGAGATAAGATCATATCGATAGAGAATTTGATGGCGATCATTCTGGCATAGCTAGATTCTCTGTACGATGAGTAGATCAAAAGTTATGCCCGAAAAACACGTTTTGACGCGTTTTGCACGGTATACGGTAATGGATGCACTGTAGGTGCTCCAGTGAGACTCCCTATGCGAGATTAGATCATATCGATAGAGAATTTGATGGCGATCATTCTGGCATAGCTAGATTCTCTGTACGATGAGTAGATCAAAAGTTATGCCCGAAAAACACGTTTTGACGCGTTTTGCACGGTATACGGTAATGGATGCACTGTAGGTGCTCCAGTGAGACTCCCTATGCGAGATTAGATCATATCGATAGAGAATTTGATGGCGATCATTCTGGCATAGCTAGATTCTCTGTACGATGAGTAGATCAAAAGTTATGCCCGAAAAACACGTTTTGACGCGTTTTGCACGGTATACGGTAATGGATGCACTGTAGGTGCTCCAGTGAGACTCCCTATGCGAGATTAGATCATATCGATAGAGAATTTGATGGCGATCATTCTGGCATAGCTAGATTCTCTGTACGATGAGTAGATCAAAAGTTATGCCCGAAAAACACGTTTTAACGCATTTTGCACCTATGTCGGTAGTGGATGCACTGTAGGTGCTCCAGTGAGACTCCCTATGCGAGATTAGATCATATCGATAGAGAATTTGATGGCGATCATTCTGGCATAGCTAGATTCTCTGTACGATGAGTAGATCAAAAGTTATGCCCGAAAAACACGTTTTGACGCGTTTTGCACGGTATACGGTAATGGATGCACTGTAGGTGCTCCAGTGAGACTCCCTATGCGAGATTAGATCATATCGATAGAGAATTTGATGGCGATCATTCTGGCATAGCTAGATTCTCTGTACGATGAGTAGATCAAAAGTTATGCCCGAAAAACACGTTTTGACGCGTTTTGCACGGTATACGGTAATGGATGCACTGTAGGTGCTCCAGTGAGACTCCCTATGCGAGATTAGATCATATCGATAGAGAATTTGATGGCGATCATTCTGGCATAGCTAGATTCTCTGTACGATGAGTAGATCAAAAGTTATGCCCGAAAAACACGTTTTGACGCGTTTTGCACGGTATACGGTAATGGATGCACTGTAGGTGCTCCAGTGAGACTCCCTATGCGAGATTAGATCATATCGATAGAGAATTTGATGGCGATCATTCTGGCATAGCTAGATTCTCTGTACGATGAGTAGATCAAAAGTTATGCCCGAAAAACACGTTTTAACGCATTTTGCACCTATGTCGGTAGTGGATGCACTGTAGGTGCTCCAGTGAGACTCCCTATGCGAGATAAGATCATATCGATAGAGAATTTGATGGCGATCATTCTGACTTATCTAGATTCTCTGTACGATGAGTAGGTCAAAAGTTATGCCCGAAAAACACGTTTTAACGCATTTTGCACCTATGTCGGTAGTGGATGCACTGTAGGTGCTCCAGTGAGACTCCCTATGCGAGATAAGATCATATCGATAGAGAATTTGATGGCGATCATTCTGGCATAGCTAGATTCTCTGTACGATGAGTAGATCAAAAGTTATGCCCGAAAAACACGTTTTAACGCATTTTGCACCTATGTCGGTAGTGGATGCACTGTAGGTGCTCCAGTGAGACTCCCTATGCGAGATTAGATCATATCGATAGAGAATTTGATGGCGATCATTCTGGCATAGCTAGATTCTCTGTACGATGAGTAGATCAAAAGTTATGCCCGAAAAACACGTTTTGACGCGTTTTGCACCTATGTCGGTAATGGATGCACTGTAGGTGCTCCAGTGAGACTCCCTATGCGAGATTAGATCATATCGATAGAGAATTTGATGGCGATCATTCTGGCATAGCTAGATTCTCTGTACGATGAGTAGATCAAAAGTTATGCCCGAAAAACACGTTTTAACGCATTTTGCACCTATGTCGGTAGTGGATGCACTGTAGGTGCTCCAGTGAGACTCCCTATGCGAGATTAGATCATATCGATAGAGAATTTGATGGCGATCATTCTGGCATAGCTAGATTCTCTGTACGATGAGTAGATCAAAAGTTATGCCCGAAAAACACGTTTTAACGCATTTTGCACCTATGTCGGTAGTGGATGCACTGTAGGTGCTCCAGTGAGACTCCCTATGCGAGATAAGATCATATCGATAGAGAATTTGATGGCGATCATTCTGACTTATCTAGATTCTCTGTACGATGAGTAGGTCAAAAGTTATGCCCGAAAAACACGTTTTAACGCATTTTGCACCTATGTCGGTAGTGGATGCACTGTAGGTGCTCCAGTGAGACTCCCTATGCGAGATAAGATCATATCGATAGAGAATTTGATGGCGATCATTCTGGCATAGCTAGATTCTCTGTACGATGAGTAGATCAAAAGTTATGCCCGAAAAACACGTTTTGACGCGTTTTGCACGGTATACGGTAATGGATGCACTGTAGGTGCTCCAGTGAGACTCCCTATGCGAGATTAGATCATATCGATAGAGAATTTGATGGCGATCATTCTGGCATAGCTAGATTCTCTGTACGATGAGTAGATCAAAAGTTATGCCCGAAAAACACGTTTTGACGCGTTTTGCACCTATGTCGGTAATGGATGCACTGCAGGTGCTCCAGTGAGACTCCCTATGCGAGATTAGATCATATCGATAGAGAATTTGATGGCGATCATTCTGACTTATCTAGATTCTCTGTACGATGAGTAGATCAAAAGTTATGCCCGAAAAACACGTTTTAACGCATTTTGCACCTATGTCGGTAGTGGATGCACTGTAGGTGCTCCAGTGAGACTCCCTATGCGAGATTAGATCATATCGATAGAGAATTTGATGGCGATCATTCTGGCATAGCTAGATTCTCTGTACGATGAGTAGATCAAAAGTTATGCCCGAAAAACACGTTTTAACGCATTTTGCACCTATGTCGGTAGTGGATGCACTGTAGGTGCTCCAGTGAGACTCCCTATGCGAGATAAGATCATATCGATAGAGAATTTGATGGCGATCATTCTGGCATAGCTAGATTCTCTGTACGATGAGTAGATCAAAAGTTATGCCCGAAAAACACGTTTTGACGCGTTTTGCACGGTATACGGTAATGGATGCACTGTAGGTGCTCCAGTGAGACTCCCTATGCGAGATTAGATCATATCGATAGAGAATTTGATGGCGATCATTCTGGCATAGCTAGATTCTCTGTACGATGAGTAGATCAAAAGTTATGCCCGAAAAACACGTTTTGACGCGTTTTGCACCTATGTCGGTAATGGATGCACTGCAGGTGCTCCAGTGAGACTCCCTATGCGAGATTAGATCATATCGATAGAGAATTTGATGGCGATCATTCTGACTTATCTAGATTCTCTGTACGATGAGTAGATCAAAAGTTATGCCCGAAAAACACGTTTTAACGCATTTTGCACCTATGTCGGTAGTGGATGCACTGTAGGTGCTCCAGTGAGACTCCCTATGCGAGATTAGATCATATCGATAGAGAATTTGATGGCGATCATTCTGGCATAGCTAGATTCTCTGTACGATGAGTAGATCAAAAGTTATGCCCGAAAAACACGTTTTAACGCATTTTGCACCTATGTCGGTAGTGGATGCACTGTAGGTGCTCCAGTGAGACTCCCTATGCGAGATAAGATCATATCGATAGAGAATTTGATGGCGATCATTCTGGCATAGCTAGATTCTCTGTACGATGAGTAGATCAAAAGTTATGCCCGAAAAACACGTTTTGACGCGTTTTGCACGGTATACGGTAATGGATGCACTGTAGGTGCTCCAGTGAGACTCCCTATGCGAGATTAGATCATATCGATAGAGAATTTGATGGCGATCATTCTGGCATAGCTAGATTCTCTGTACGATGAGTAGATCAAAAGTTATGCCCGAAAAACACGTTTTGACGCGTTTTGCACCTATGTCGGTAATGGATGCACTGCAGGTGCTCCAGTGAGACTCCCTATGCGAGATTAGATCATATCGATAGAGAATTTGATGGCGATCATTCTGGCATAGCTAGATTCTCTGTACGATGAGTAGATCAAAAGTTATGCCCGAAAAACACGTTTTAACGCATTTTGCACCTATGTCGGTAGTGGATGCACTGTAGGTGCTCCAGTGAGACTCCCTATGCGAGATTAGATCATATCGATAGAGAATTTGATGGCGATCATTCTGACTTATCTAGATTCTCTGTACGATGAGTAGATCAAAAGTTATGCCCGAAAAACACGTTTTAACGCATTTTGCACCTATGTCGGTAGTGGATGCACTGTAGGTGCTCCAGTGAGACTCCCTATGCGAGATTAGATCATATCGATAGAGAATTTGATGGCGATCATTCTGGCATAGCTAGATTCTCTGTACGATGAGTAGATCAAAAGTTATGCCCGAAAAACACGTTTTAACGCATTTTGCACCTATGTCGGTAGTGGATGCACTGTAGGTGCTCCAGTGAGACTCCCTATGCGAGATTAGATCATATCGATAGAGAATTTGATGGCGATCATTCTGGCATAGCTAGATTCTCTGTACGATGAGTAGATCAAAAGTTATGCCCGAAAAACACGTTTTAACGCATTTTGCACCTATGTCGGTAGTGGATGCACTGTAGGTGCTCCAGTGAGACTCCCTATGCGAGATAAGATCATATCGATAGAGAATTTGATGGCGATCATTCTGACTTATCTAGATTCTCTGTACGATGAGTAGGTCAAAAGTTATGCCCGAAAAACACGTTTTAACGCATTTTGCACCTATGTCGGTAGTGGATGCACTGTAGGTGCTCCAGTGAGACTCCCTATGCGAGATAAGATCATATCGATAGAGAATTTGATGGCGATCATTCTGGCATAGCTAGATTCTCTGTACGATGAGTAGATCAAAAGTTATGCCCGAAAAACACGTTTTGACGCGTTTTGCACGGTATACGGTAATGGATGCACTGTAGGTGCTCCAGTGAGACTCCCTATGCGAGATTAGATCATATCGATAGAGAATTTGATGGCGATCATTCTGGCATAGCTAGATTCTCTGTACGATGAGTAGATCAAAAGTTATGCCCGAAAAACACGTTTTGACGCGTTTTGCACCTATGTCGGTAATGGATGCACTGCAGGTGCTCCAGTGAGACTCCCTATGCGAGATTAGATCATATCGATAGAGAATTTGATGGCGATCATTCTGACTTATCTAGATTCTCTGTACGATGAGTAGATCAAAAGTTATGCCCGAAAAACACGTTTTAACGCATTTTGCACCTATGTCGGTAGTGGATGCACTGTAGGTGCTCCAGTGAGACTCCCTATGCGAGATTAGATCATATCGATAGAGAATTTGATGGCGATCATTCTGACTTATCTAGATTCTCTGTACGATGAGTAGATCAAAAGTTATGCCCGAAAAACACGTTTTAACGCATTTTGCACCTATGTCGGTAGTGGATGCACTGTAGGTGCTCCAGTGAGACTCCCTATGCGAGATTAGATCATATCGATAGAGAATTTGATGGCGATCATTCTGGCATAGCTAGATTCTCTGTACGATGAGTAGATCAAAAGTTATGCCCGAAAAACACGTTTTAACGCATTTTGCACCTATGTCGGTAGTGGATGCACTGTAGGTGCTCCAGTGAGACTCCCTATGCGAGATAAGATCATATCGATAGAGAATTTGATGGCGATCATTCTGACTTATCTAGATTCTCTGTACGATGAGTAGGTCAAAAGTTATGCCCGAAAAACACGTTTTAACGCATTTTGCACCTATGTCGGTAGTGGATGCACTGTAGGTGCTCCAGTGAGACTCCCTATGCGAGATAAGATCATATCGATAGAGAATTTGATGGCGATCATTCTGGCATAGCTAGATTCTCTGTACGATGAGTAGATCAAAAGTTATGCCCGAAAAACACGTTTTGACGCGTTTTGCACGGTATACGGTAATGGATGCACTGTAGGTGCTCCAGTGAGACTCCCTATGCGAGATTAGATCATATCGATAGAGAATTTGATGGCGATCATTCTGGCATAGCTAGATTCTCTGTACGATGAGTAGATCAAAAGTTATGCCCGAAAAACACGTTTTGACGCGTTTTGCACCTATGTCGGTAATGGATGCACTGCAGGTGCTCCAGTGAGACTCCCTATGCGAGATTAGATCATATCGATAGAGAATTTGATGGCGATCATTCTGACTTATCTAGATTCTCTGTACGATGAGTAGATCAAAAGTTATGCCCGAAAAACACGTTTTAACGCATTTTGCACCTATGTCGGTAGTGGATGCACTGTAGGTGCTCCAGTGAGACTCCCTATGCGAGATTAGATCATATCGATAGAGAATTTGATGGCGATCATTCTGGCATAGCTAGATTCTCTGTACGATGAGTAGATCAAAAGTTATGCCCGAAAAACACGTTTTAACGCATTTTGCACCTATGTCGGTAGTGGATGCACTGTAGGTGCTCCAGTGAGACTCCCTATGCGAGATAAGATCATATCGATAGAGAATTTGATGGCGATCATTCTGGCATAGCTAGATTCTCTGTACGATGAGTAGATCAAAAGTTATGCCCGAAAAACACGTTTTGACGCGTTTTGCACGGTATACGGTAATGGATGCACTGTAGGTGCTCCAGTGAGACTCCCTATGCGAGATTAGATCATATCGATAGAGAATTTGATGGCGATCATTCTGGCATAGCTAGATTCTCTGTACGATGAGTAGATCAAAAGTTATGCCCGAAAAACACGTTTTGACGCGTTTTGCACCTATGTCGGTAATGGATGCACTGCAGGTGCTCCAGTGAGACTCCCTATGCGAGATTAGATCATATCGATAGAGAATTTGATGGCGATCATTCTGGCATAGCTAGATTCTCTGTACGATGAGTAGATCAAAAGTTATGCCCGAAAAACACGTTTTAACGCATTTTGCACCTATGTCGGTAGTGGATGCACTGTAGGTGCTCCAGTGAGACTCCCTATGCGAGATTAGATCATATCGATAGAGAATTTGATGGCGATCATTCTGGCATAGCTAGATTCTCTGAACGATGAGTAGATCAAAAGTTATGCCCGAAAAACACGTTTTAACGCATTTTGCACCTATGTCGGTAGTGGATGCACTGTAGGTGCTCCAGTGAGACTCCCTATGCGAGATAAGATCATATCGATAGAGAATTTGATGGCGATCATTCTGACTTATCTAGATTCTCTGTACGATGAGTAGGTCAAAAGTTATGCCCGAAAAACACGTTTTAACGCATTTTGCACCTATGTCGGTAGTGGATGCACTGTAGGTGCTCCAGTGAGACTCCCTATGCGAGATAAGATCATATCGATAGAGAATTTGATGGCGATCATTCTGGCATAGCTAGATTCTCTGTACGATGAGTAGATCAAAAGTTATGCCCGAAAAACACGTTTTGACGCGTTTTGCACGGTATACGGTAATGGATGCACTGTAGGTGCTCCAGTGAGACTCCCTATGCGAGATAAGATCATATCGATAGAGAATTTGATGGCGATCATTCTGGCATAGCTAGATTCTCTGTACGATGAGTAGATCAAAAGTTATGCCCGAAAAACACGTTTTGACGCGTTTTGCACGGTATACGGTAATGGATGCACTGTAGGTGCTCCAGTGAGACTCCCTATGCGAGATTAGATCATATCGATAGAGAATTTGATGGCGATCATTCTGGCATAGCTAGATTCTCTGTACGATGAGTAGATCAAAAGTTATGCCCGAAAAACACGTTTTAACGCATTTTGCACCTATGTCGGTAGTGGATGCACTGTAGGTGCTCCAGTGAGACTCCCTATGCGAGATTAGATCATATCGATAGAGAATTTGATGGCGATCATTCTGGCATAGCTAGATTCTCTGAACGATGAGTAGATCAAAAGTTATGCCCGAAAAACACGTTTTAACGCATTTTGCACCTATGTCGGTAGTGGATGCACTGTAGGTGCTCCAGTGAGACTCCCTATGCGAGATAAGATCATATCGATAGAGAATTTGATGGCGATCATTCTGACTTATCTAGATTCTCTGTACGATGAGTAGGTCAAAAGTTATGCCCGAAAAACACGTTTTAACGCATTTTGCACCTATGTCGGTAGTGGATGCACTGTAGGTGCTCCAGTGAGACTCCCTATGCGAGATAAGATCATATCGATAGAGAATTTGATGGCGATCATTCTGGCATAGCTAGATTCTCTGTACGATGAGTAGATCAAAAGTTATGCCCGAAAAACACGTTTTGACGCGTTTTGCACGGTATACGGTAATGGATGCACTGTAGGTGCTCCAGTGAGACTCCCTATGCGAGATTAGATCATATCGATAGAGAATTTGATGGCGATCATTCTGGCATAGCTAGATTCTCTGTACGATGAGTAGATCAAAAGTTATGCCCGAAAAACACGTTTTGACGCGTTTTGCACCTATGTCGGTAATGGATGCACTGCAGGTGCTCCAGTGAGACTCCCTATGCGAGATTAGATCATATCGATAGAGAATTTGATGGCGATCATTCTGGCATAGCTAGATTCTCTGTACGATGAGTAGATCAAAAGTTATGCCCGAAAAACACGTTTTAACGCATTTTGCACCTATGTCGGTAGTGGATGCACTGTAGGTGCTCCAGTGAGACTCCCTATGCGAGATTAGATCATATCGATAGAGAATTTGATGGCGATCATTCTGGCATAGCTAGATTCTCTGTACGATGAGTAGATCAAAAGTTATGCCCGAAAAACACGTTTTAACGCATTTTGCACCTATGTCGGTAGTGGATGCACTGTAGGTGCTCCAGTGAGACTCCCTATGCGAGATAAGATCATATCGATAGAGAATTTGATGGCGATCATTCTGACTTATCTAGATTCTCTGTACGATGAGTAGGTCAAAAGTTATGCCCGAAAAACACGTTTTAACGCATTTTGCACCTATGTCGGTAGTGGATGCACTGTAGGTGCTCCAGTGAGACTCCCTATGCGAGATTAGATCATATCGATAGAGAATTTGATGGCGATCATTCTGGCATAGCTAGATTCTCTGTACGATGAGTAGATCAAAAGTTATGCCCGAAAAACACGTTTTAACGCATTTTGCACCTATGTCGGTAGTGGATGCACTGTAGGTGCTCCAGTGAGACTCCCTATGCGAGATAAGATCATATCGATAGAGAATTTGATGGCGATCATTCTGACTTATCTAGATTCTCTGTACGATGAGTAGGTCAAAAGTTATGCCCGAAAAACACGTTTTAACGCATTTTGCACCTATGTCGGTAGTGGATGCACTGTAGGTGCTCCAGTGAGACTCCCTATGCGAGATAAGATCATATCGATAGAGAATTTGATGGCGATCATTCTGGCATAGCTAGATTCTCTGTACGATGAGTAGATCAAAAGTTATGCCCGAAAAACACGTTTTGACGCGTTTTGCACGGTATACGGTAATGGATGCACTGTAGGTGCTCCAGTGAGACTCCCTATGCGAGATTAGATCATATCGATAGAGAATTTGATGGCGATCATTCTGGCATAGCTAGATTCTCTGTACGATGAGTAGATCAAAAGTTATGCCCGAAAAACACGTTTTGACGCGTTTTGCACCTATGTCGGTAATGGATGCACTGCAGGTGCTCCAGTGAGACTCCCTATGCGAGATTAGATCATATCGATAGAGAATTTGATGGCGATCATTCTGGCATAGCTAGATTCTCTGTACGATGAGTAGATCAAAAGTTATGCCCGAAAAACACGTTTTAACGCATTTTGCACCTATGTCGGTAGTGGATGCACTGTAGGTGCTCCAGTGAGACTCCCTATGCGAGATTAGATCATATCGATAGAGAATTTGATGGCGATCATTCTGGCATAGCTAGATTCTCTGTACGATGAGTAGATCAAAAGTTATGCCCGAAAAACACGTTTTGACGCGTTTTGCACCTATGTCGGTAATGGATGCACTGCAGGTGCTCCAGTGAGACTCCCTATGCGAGATTAGATCATATCGATAGAGAATTTGATGGCGATCATTCTGGCATAGCTAGATTCTCTGTACGATGAGTAGATCAAAAGTTATGCCCGAAAAACACGTTTTAACGCATTTTGCACCTATGTCGGTAGTGGATGCACTGTAGGTGCTCCAGTGAGACTCCCTATGCGAGATTAGATCATATCGATAGAGAATTTGATGGCGATCATTCTGGCATAGCTAGATTCTCTGTACGATGAGTAGATCAAAAGTTATGCCCGAAAAACACGTTTTAACGCATTTTGCACCTATGTCGGTAGTGGATGCACTGTAGGTGCTCCAGTGAGACTCCCTATGCGAGATAAGATCATATCGATAGAGAATTTGATGGCGATCATTCTGACTTATCTAGATTCTCTGTACGATGAGTAGGTCAAAAGTTATGCCCGAAAAACACGTTTTAACGCATTTTGCACCTATGTCGGTAGTGGATGCACTGTAGGTGCTCCAGTGAGACTCCCTATGCGAGATTAGATCATATCGATAGAGAATTTGATGGCGATCATTCTGGCATAGCTAGATTCTCTGTACGATGAGTAGATCAAAAGTTATGCCCGAAAAACACGTTTTAACGCATTTTGCACCTATGTCGGTAGTGGATGCACTGTAGGTGCTCCAGTGAGACTCCCTATGCGAGATAAGATCATATCGATAGAGAATTTGATGGCGATCATTCTGGCATAGCTAGATTCTCTGTACGATGAGTAGATCAAAAGTTATGCCCGAAAAACACGTTTTGACGCGTTTTGCACGGTATACGGTAATGGATGCACTGTAGGTGCTCCAGTGAGACTCCCTATGCGAGATTAGATCATATCGATAGAGAATTTGATGGCGATCATTCTGGCATAGCTAGATTCTCTGTACGATGAGTAGATCAAAAGTTATGCCCGAAAAACACGTTTTGACGCGTTTTGCACCTATGTCGGTAATGGATGCACTGCAGGTGCTCCAGTGAGACTCCCTATGCGAGATTAGATCATATCGATAGAGAATTTGATGGCGATCATTCTGACTTATCTAGATTCTCTGTACGATGAGTAGATCAAAAGTTATGCCCGAAAAACACGTTTTAACGCATTTTGCACCTATGTCGGTAGTGGATGCACTGTAGGTGCTCCAGTGAGACTCCCTATGCGAGATTAGATCATATCGATAGAGAATTTGATGGCGATCATTCTGGCATAGCTAGATTCTCTGTACGATGAGTAGATCAAAAGTTATGCCCGAAAAACACGTTTTAACGCATTTTGCACCTATGTCGGTAGTGGATGCACTGTAGGTGCTCCAGTGAGACTCCCTATGCGAGATAAGATCATATCGATAGAGAATTTGATGGCGATCATTCTGACTTATCTAGATTCTCTGTACGATGAGTAGGTCAAAAGTTATGCCCGAAAAACACGTTTTAACGCATTTTGCACCTATGTCGGTAGTGGATGCACTGTAGGTGCTCCAGTGAGACTCCCTATGCGAGATAAGATCATATCGATAGAGAATTTGATGGCGATCATTCTGGCATAGCTAGATTCTCTGTACGATGAGTAGATCAAAAGTTATGCCCGAAAAACACGTTTTGACGCGTTTTGCACGGTATACGGTAATGGATGCACTGTAGGTGCTCCAGTGAGACTCCCTATGCGAGATTAGATCATATCGATAGAGAATTTGATGGCGATCATTCTGGCATAGCTAGATTCTCTGTACGATGAGTAGATCAAAAGTTATGCCCGAAAAACACGTTTTAACGCATTTTGCACCTATGTCGGTAGTGGATGCACTGTAGGTGCTCCAGTGAGACTCCCTATGCGAGATAAGATCATATCGATAGAGAATTTGATGGCGATCATTCTGGCATAGCTAGATTCTCTGTACGATGAGTAGATCAAAAGTTATGCCCGAAAAACACGTTTTAACGCATTTTGCACCTATGTCGGTAGTGGATGCACTGTAGGTGCTCCAGTGAGACTCCCTATGCGAGATTAGATCATATCGATAGAGAATTTGATGGCGATCATTCTGACTTATCTAGATTCTCTGTACGATGAGTAGGTCAAAAGTTATGCCCGAAAAACACGTTTTAACGCATTTTGCACCTATGTCGGTAGTGGATGCACTGTAGGTGCTCCAGTGAGACTCCCTATGCGAGATAAGATCATATCGATAGAGAATTTGATGGCGATCATTCTGACTTATCTAGATTCTCTGTACGATGAGTAGGTCAAAAGTTATGCCCGAAAAACACGTTTTAACGCATTTTGCACCTATGTCGGTAGTGGATGCACTGTAGGTGCTCCAGTGAGACTCCCTATGCGAGATAAGATCATATCGATAGAGAATTTGATGGCGATCATTCTGGCATAGCTAGATTCTCTGTACGATGAGTAGATCAAAAGTTATGCCCGAAAAACACGTTTTAACGCATTTTGCACCTATGTCGGTAGTGGATGCACTGTAGGTGCTCCAGTGAGACTCCCTATGCGAGATAAGATCATATCGATAGAGAATTTGATGGCGATCATTCTGGCATAGCTAGATTCTCTGTACGATGAGTAGATCAAAAGTTATGCCCGAAAAACACGTTTTGACGCGTTTTGCACGGTATACGGTAATGGATGCACTGTAGGTGCTCCAGTGAGACTCCCTATGCGAGATTAGATCATATCGATAGAGAATTTGATGGCGATCATTCTGGCATAGCTAGATTCTCTGTACGATGAGTAGATCAAAAGTTATGCCCGAAAAACACGTTTTAACGCATTTTGCACCTATGTCGGTAGTGGATGCACTGTAGGTGCTCCAGTGAGACTCCCTATGCGAGATAAGATCATATCGATAGAGAATTTGATGGCGATCATTCTGGCATAGCTAGATTCTCTGTACGATGAGTAGATCAAAAGTTATGCCCGAAAAACACGTTTTAACGCATTTTGCACCTATGTCGGTAGTGGATGCACTGTAGGTGCTCCAGTGAGACTCCCTATGCGAGATTAGATCATATCGATAGAGAATTTGATGGCGATCATTCTGACTTATCTAGATTCTCTGTACGATGAGTAGGTCAAAAGTTATGCCCGAAAAACACGTTTTAACGCATTTTGCACCTATGTCGGTAGTGGATGCACTGTAGGTGCTCCAGTGAGACTCCCTATGCGAGATAAGATCATATCGATAGAGAATTTGATGGCGATCATTCTGACTTATCTAGATTCTCTGTACGATGAGTAGGTCAAAAGTTATGCCCGAAAAACACGTTTTAACGCATTTTGCACCTATGTCGGTAGTGGATGCACTGTAGGTGCTCCAGTGAGACTCCCTATGCGAGATAAGATCATATCGATAGAGAATTTGATGGCGATCATTCTGGCATAGCTAGATTCTCTGTACGATGAGTAGATCAAAAGTTATGCCCGAAAAACACGTTTTAACGCATTTTGCACCTATGTCGGTAGTGGATGCACTGTAGGTGCTCCAGTGAGACTCCCTATGCGAGATAAGATCATATCGATAGAGAATTTGATGGCGATCATTCTGGCATAGCTAGATTCTCTGTACGATGAGTAGGTCAAAAGTTATGCCCGAAAAACACGTTTTAACGCATTTTGCACCTATGTCGGTAGTGGATGCACTGTAGGTGCTCCAGTGAGACTCCCTATGCGAGATAAGATCATATCGATAGAGAATTTGATGGCGATCATTCTGGCATAGCTAGATTCTCTGTACGATGAGTAGGTCAAAAGTTATGCCCGAAAAACACGTTTTAACGCATTTTGCACCTATGTCGGTAGTGGATGCACTGTAGGTGCTCCAGTGAGACTCCCTATGCGAGATAAGATCATATCGATAGAGAATTTGATGGCGATCATTCTGGCATAGCTAGATTCTCTGTACGATGAGTAGATCAAAAGTTATGCCCGAAAAACACGTTTTAACGCATTTTGCACCTATGTCGGTAGTGGATGCACTGTAGGTGCTCCAGTGAGACTCCCTATGCGAGATAAGATCATATCGATAGAGAATTTGATGGCGATCATTCTGACTTATCTAGATTCTCTGTACGATGAGTAGGTCAAAAGTTATGCCCGAAAAACACGTTTTAACGCATTTTGCACCTATGTCGGTAGTGGATGCACTGTAGGTGCTCCAGTGAGACTCCCTATGCGAGATAAGATCATATCGATAGAGAATTTGATGGCGATCATTCTGGCATAGCTAGATTCTCTGTACGATGAGTAGATCAAAAGTTATGCCCGAAAAACACGTTTTGACGCGTTTTGCACGGTATACGGTAATGGATGCACTGTAGGTGCTCCAGTGAGACTCCCTATGCGAGATTAGATCATATCGATAGAGAATTTGATGGCGATCATTCTGGCATAGCTAGATTCTCTGTACGATGAGTAGATCAAAAGTTATGCCCGAAAAACACGTTTTGACGCGTTTTGCACCTATGTCGGTAATGGATGCACTGCAGGTGCTCCAGTGAGACTCCCTATGCGAGATTAGATCATATCGATAGAGAATTTGATGGCGATCATTCTGACTTATCTAGATTCTCTGTACGATGAGTAGATCAAAAGTTATGCCCGAAAAACACGTTTTAACGCATTTTGCACCTATGTCGGTAGTGGATGCACTGTAGGTGCTCCAGTGAGACTCCCTATGCGAGATTAGATCATATCGATAGAGAATTTGATGGCGATCATTCTGGCATAGCTAGATTCTCTGTACGATGAGTAGATCAAAAGTTATGCCCGAAAAACACGTTTTAACGCATTTTGCACCTATGTCGGTAGTGGATGCACTGTAGGTGCTCCAGTGAGACTCCCTATGCGAGATAAGATCATATCGATAGAGAATTTGATGGCGATCATTCTGGCATAGCTAGATTCTCTGTACGATGAGTAGATCAAAAGTTATGCCCGAAAAACACGTTTTAACGCATTTTGCACCTATGTCGGTAGTGGATGCACTGTAGGTGCTCCAGTGAGACTCCCTATGCGAGATAAGATCATATCGATAGAGAATTTGATGGCGATCATTCTGGCATAGCTAGATTCTCTGTACGATGAGTAGGTCAAAAGTTATGCCCGAAAAACACGTTTTAACGCATTTTGCACCTATGTCGGTAGTGGATGCACTGTAGGTGCTCCAGTGAGACTCCCTATGCGAGATAAGATCATATCGATAGAGAATTTGATGGCGATCATTCTGGCATAGCTAGATTCTCTGTACGATGAGTAGATCAAAAGTTATGCCCGAAAAACACGTTTTAACGCATTTTGCACCTATGTCGGTAGTGGATGCACTGTAGGTGCTCCAGTGAGACTCCCTATGCGAGATAAGATCATATCGATAGAGAATTTGATGGCGATCATTCTGGCATAGCTAGATTCTCTGTACGATGAGTAGATCAAAAGTTATGCCCGAAAAACACGTTTTAACGCATTTTGCACCTATGTCGGTAGTGGATGCACTGTAGGTGCTCCAGTGAGACTCCCTATGCGAGATAAGATCATATCGATAGAGAATTTGATGGCGATCATTCTGACTTATCTAGATTCTCTGTACGATGAGTAGGTCAAAAGTTATGCCCGAAAAACACGTTTTAACGCATTTTGCACCTATGTCGGTAGTGGATGCACTGTAGGTGCTCCAGTGAGACTCCCTATGCGAGATAAGATCATATCGATAGAGAATTTGATGGCGATCATTCTGACTTATCTAGATTCTCTGTACGATGAGTAGGTCAAAAGTTATGCCCGAAAAACACGTTTTAACGCATTTTGCACCTATGTCGGTAGTGGATGCACTGTAGGTGCTCCAGTGAGACTCCCTATGCGAGATAAGATCATATCGATAGAGAATTTGATGGCGATCATTCTGGCATAGCTAGATTCTCTGTACGATGAGTAGATCAAAAGTTATGCCCGAAAAACACGTTTTAACGCATTTTGCACCTATGTCGGTAGTGGATGCACTGTAGGTGCTCCAGTGAGACTCCCTATGCGAGATAAGATCATATCGATAGAGAATTTGATGGCGATCATTCTGGCATAGCTAGATTCTCTGTACGATGAGTAGGTCAAAAGTTATGCCCGAAAAACACGTTTTAACGCATTTTGCACCTATGTCGGTAGTGGATGCACTGTAGGTGCTCCAGTGAGACTCCCTATGCGAGATAAGATCATATCGATAGAGAATTTGATGGCGATCATTCTGGCATAGCTAGATTCTCTGTACGATGAGTAGGTCAAAAGTTATGCCCGAAAAACACGTTTTAACGCATTTTGCACCTATGTCGGTAGTGGATGCACTGTAGGTGCTCCAGTGAGACTCCCTATGCGAGATAAGATCATATCGATAGAGAATTTGATGGCGATCATTCTGGCATAGCTAGATTCTCTGTACGATGAGTAGATCAAAAGTTATGCCCGAAAAACACGTTTTAACGCATTTTGCACCTATGTCGGTAGTGGATGCACTGTAGGTGCTCCAGTGAGACTCCCTATGCGAGATAAGATCATATCGATAGAGAATTTGATGGCGATCATTCTGGCATAGCTAGATTCTCTGTACGATGAGTAGATCAAAAGTTATGCCCGAAAAACACGTTTTAACGCATTTTGCACCTATGTCGGTAGTGGATGCACTGTAGGTGCTCCAGTGAGACTCCCTATGCGAGATAAGATCATATCGATAGAGAATTTGATGGCGATCATTCTGACTTATCTAGATTCTCTGTACGATGAGTAGGTCAAAAGTTATGCCCGAAAAACACGTTTTAACGCATTTTGCACCTATGTCGGTAGTGGATGCACTGTAGGTGCTCCAGTGAGACTCCCTATGCGAGATAAGATCATATCGATAGAGAATTTGATGGCGATCATTCTGACTTATCTTGATTCTCTGTACGATGAGTAGGTCAAAAGTTATGCCCGAAAAACACGTTTTAACGCATTTTGCACCTATGTCGGTAGTGGATGCACTGTAGGTGCTCCAGTGAGACTCCCTATGCGAGATTAGATCATATCGATAGAGAATTTGATAGCGATCATTCTGGCATAGCTAGATTCTCTGTACGATGAGTAGATCAAAAGTTATGCCCGAAAAACACGTTTTAACGCATTTTGCACCTATGTCGGTAGTGGATGCACTGTAGGTGCTCCAGTGAGACTCCCTATGCGAGATAAGATCATATCGATAGAGAATTTGATGGCGATCATTCTGACTTATCTAGATTCTCTGTACGATGAGTAGGTCAAAAGTTATGCCCGAAAAACACGTTTTAACGCATTTTGCACCTATGTCGGTAGTGGATGCACTGTAGGTGCTCCAGTGAGACTCCCTATGCGAGATAAGATCATATCGATAGAGAATTTGATGGCGATCATTCTGACTTATCTAGATTCTCTGTACGATGAGTAGGTCAAAAGTTATGCCCGAAAAACACGTTTTAACGCATTTTGCACCTATGTCGGTAGTGGATGCACTGTAGGTGCTCCAGTGAGACTCCCTATGCGAGATTAGATCATATCGATAGAGAATTTGATGGCGATCATTCTGGCATAGCTAGATTCTCTGTACGATGAGTAGATCAAAAGTTATGCCCGAAAAACACGTTTTAACGCATTTTGCACCTATGTCGGTAGTGGATGCACTGTAGGTGCTCCAGTGAGACTCCCTATGCGAGATAAGATCATATCGATAGAGAATTTGATGGCGATCATTCTGGCATAGCTAGATTCTCTGTACGATGAGTAGATCAAAAGTTATGCCCGAAAAACACGTTTTAACGCATTTTGCACCTATGTCGGTAGTGGATGCACTGTAGGTGCTCCAGTGAGACTCCCTATGCGAGATAAGATCATATCGATAGAGAATTTGATGGCGATCATTCTGACTTATCTAGATTCTCTGTACGATGAGTAGGTCAAAAGTTATGCCCGAAAAACACGTTTTAACGCATTTTGCACCTATGTCGGTAGTGGATGCACTGTAGGTGCTCCAGTGAGACTCCCTATGCGAGATTAGATCATATCGATAGAGAATTTGATGGCGATCATTCTGGCATAGCTAGATTCTCTGTACGATGAGTAGATCAAAAGTTATGCCCGAAAAACACGTTTTGACGCGTTTTGCACGGTATACGGTAATGGATGCACTGTAGGTGCTCCAGTGAGACTCCCTATGCGAGATTAGATCATATCGATAGAGAATTTGATGGCGATCATTCTGGCATAGCTAGATTCTCTGTACGATGAGTAGATCAAAAGTTATGCCCGAAAAACACGTTTTGACGCGTTTTGCACGGTATACGGTAATGGATGCACTGTAGGTGCTCCAGTGAGACTCCCTATGCGAGATTAGATCATATCGATAGAGAATTTGATGGCGATCATTCTGACTTATCTAGATTCTCTGTACGATGAGTAGGTCAAAAGTTATGCCCGAAAAACACGTTTTGACGCGTTTTGCACCTATGTCGGTAATGGATGCACTGCAGGTGCTCCAGTGAGACTCCCTATGCGAGATAAGATCATATCGATAGAGAATTTGATGGCGATCATTCTGGCATAGCTAGATTCTCTGTACGATGAGTAGATCAAAAGTTATGCCCGAAAAACACGTTTTGACGCGTTTTGCACGGTATACGGTAATGGATGCACTGTAGGTGCTCCAGTGAGACTCCCTATGCGAGATTAGATCATATCGATAGAGAATTTGATGGCGATCATTCTGGCATAGCTAGATTCTCTGTACGATGAGTAGATCAAAAGTTATGCCCGAAAAACACGTTTTGACGCGTTTTGCACGGTATACGGTAATGGATGCACTGTAGGTGCTCCAGTGAGACTCCCTATGCGAGATTAGATCATATCGATAGAGAATTTGATGGCGATCATTCTGACTTATCTAGATTCTCTGTACGATGAGTAGGTCAAAAGTTATGCCCGAAAAACACGTTTTGACGCGTTTTGCACCTATGTCGGTAATGGATGCACTGCAGGTGCTCCAGTGAGACTCCCTATGCGAGATAAGATCATATCGATAGAGAATTTGATGGCGATCATTCTGGCATAGCTAGATTCTCTGTACGATGAGTAGATCAAAAGTTATGCCCGAAAAACACGTTTTGACGCGTTTTGCACGGTATACGGTAATGGATGCACTGCAGGTGCTCCAGTGAGACTCCCTATGCGAGATAAGATCATATCGATAGAGAATTTGATGGCGATCATTCTGACTTATCTAGATTCTCTGTACGATGAGTAGATCAAAAGTTATGCCCGAAAAACACGTTTTGACGCGTTTTGCACGGTATACGGTAATGGATGCACTGTAGGTGCTCCAGTGAGACTACCTATGCGAGATTAGATCATATCGATAGAGAATTTGATGGCGATCATTCTGGCATAGCTAGATTCTCTGTACGATGAGTAGATCAAAAGTTATGCCCGAAAAACACGTTTTGACGCGTTTTGCACCTATGTCGGTAATGGATGCACTGCAGGTGCTCCAGTGAGACTCCCTATGCGAGATTAGATCATATCGATAGAGAATTTGATGGCGATCATTCTGACTTATCTAGATTCTCTGTACGATGAGTAGATCAAAAGTTATGCCCGAAAAACACGTTTTAACGCATTTTGCACCTATGTCGGTAGTGGATGCACTGTAGGTGCTCCAGTGAGACTCCCTATGCGAGATTAGATCATATCGATAGAGAATTTGATGGCGATCATTCTGGCATAGCTAGATTCTCTGTACGATGAGTAGATCAAAAGTTATGCCCGAAAAACACGTTTTAACGCATTTTGCACCTATGTCGGTAGTGGATGCACTGTAGGTGCTCCAGTGAGACTCCCTATGCGAGATTAGATCATATCGATAGAGAATTTGATGGCGATCATTCTGGCATAGCTAGATTCTCTGTACGATGAGTAGATCAAAAGTTATGCCCGAAAAACACGTTTTAACGCATTTTGCACCTATGTCGGTAGTGGATGCACTGTAGGTGCTCCAGTGAGACTCCCTATGCGAGATAAGATCATATCGATAGAGAATTTGATGGCGATCATTCTGGAATAGCTAGATTCTCTGTACGATGAGTAGATCAAAAGTTATGCCCGAAAAACACGTTTTAACGCATTTTGCACCTATGTCGGTAGTGGATGCACTGTAGGTGCTCCAGTGAGACTCCCTATGCGAGATAAGATCATATCGATCGAGAATTTGATGGCGATCATTCTGGCATAGCTAGATTCTCTGTACGATGAGTAGATCAAAAGTTATGCCCGAAAAACACGTTTTGACGCGTTTTGCACGGTATACGGTAATGGATGCACTGTAGGTGCTCCAGTGAGACTCCCTATGCGAGATTAGATCATATCGATAGAGAATTTGATGGCGATCATTCTGGCATAGCTAGATTCTCTGTACGATAAGTAGATCAAAAGTTATGCCCGAAAAACACGTTTTGACGCGTTTTGCACGGTATACGGTAATGGATGCACTGTAGGTGCTCCAGTGAGACTCCCTATGCGAGATTAGATCATATCGATAGAGAATTTGATGGCGATCATTCTGACTTATCTAGATTCTCTGTACGATGAGTAGATCAAAAGTTATGCCCGAAAAACACGTTTTGACGCGTTTTGCACGGTATACGGTAATGGATGCACTGTAGGTGCTCCAGTGAGACTCCCTATGCGAGATTAGATCATATCGATAGAGAATTTGATGGCGATCATTCTGGCATAGCTAGATTCTCTGTACGATGAGTAGATCAAAAGTTATGCCCGAAAAACACGTTTTGACGCGTTTTGCACGGTATACGGTAATGGATGCACTGTAGGTGCTCCAGTGAGACTCCCTATGCGAGATTAGATCATATCGATAGAGAATTTGATGGCGATCATTCTGACTTATCTAGATTCTCTGTACGATGAGTAGGTCAAAAGTTATGCCCGAAAAACACGTTTTGACGCGTTTTGCACCTATGTCGGTAATGGATGCACTGCAGGTGCTCCAGTGAGACTCCCTATGCGAGATAAGATCATATCGATAGAGAATTTGATGGCGATCATTCTGGCATAGCTAGATTCTCTGTACGATGAGTAGATCAAAAGTTATGCCCGAAAAACACGTTTTGACGCGTTTTGCACGGTATACGGTAATGGATGCACTGTAGGTGCTCCAGTGAGACTCCCTATGCGAGATTAGATCATATCGATAGAGAATTTGATGGCGATCATTCTGGCATAGCTAGATTCTCTGTACGATGAGTAGATCAAAAGTTATGCCCGAAAAACACGTTTTGACGCGTTTTGCACGGTATACGGTAATGGATGCACTGCAGGTGCTCCAGTGAGACTCCCTATGCGAGATAAGATCATATCGATAGAGAATTTGATGGCGATCATTCTGACTTATCTAGATTCTCTGTACGATGAGTAGATCAAAAGTTATGCCCGAAAAACACGTTTTGACGCGTTTTGCACGGTATACGGTAATGGATGCACTGTAGGTGCTCCAGTGAGACTACCTATGCGAGATTAGATCATATCGATAGAGAATTTGATGGCGATCATTCTGGCATAGCTAGATTCTCTGTACGATGAGTAGATCAAAAGTTATGCCCGAAAAACACGTTTTGACGCGTTTTGCACCTATGTCGGTAATGGATGCACTGTAGGTGCTCCAGTGAGACTACCTATGCGAGATTAGATCATATCGATAGAGAATTTGATGGCGATCATTCTGGCATAGCTAGATTCTCTGTACGATGAGTAGATCAAAAGTTATGCCCGAAAAACACGTTTTAACGCATTTTGCACCTATGTCGGTAGTGGATGCACTGTAGGTGCTCCAGTGAGACTCCCTATGCGAGATTAGATCATATCGATAGAGAATTTGATGGCGATCATTCTGACTTATCTAGATTCTCTGTACGATGAGTAGGTCAAAAGTTATGCCCGAAAAACACGTTTTGACGCGTTTTGCACCTATGTCGGTAATGGATGCACTGCAGGTGCTCCAGTGAGACTCCCTATGCGAGATAAGATCATATCGATAGAGAATTTGATGGCGATCATTCTGGCATAGCTAGATTCTCTGTACGATGAGTAGATCAAAAGTTATGCCCGAAAAACACGTTTTGACGCGTTTTGCACGGTATACGGTAATGGATGCACTGTAGGTGCTCCAGTGAGACTCCCTATGCGAGATTAGATCATATCGATAGAGAATTTGATGGCGATCATTCTGGCATAGCTAGATTCTCTGTACGATGAGTAGATCAAAAGTTATGCCCGAAAAACACGTTTTAACGCATTTTGCACCTATGTCGGTAGTGGATGCACTGTAGGTGCTCCAGTGAGACTCCCTATGCGAGATAAGATCATATCGATAGAGAATTTGATGGCGATCATTCTGGAATAGCTAGATTCTCTGTACGATGAGTAGATCAAAAGTTATGCCCGAAAAACACGTTTTAACGCATTTTGCACCTATGTCGGTAGTGGATGCACTGTAGGTGCTCCAGTGAGACTCCCTATGCGAGATAAGATCATATCGATCGAGAATTTGATGGCGATCATTCTGGCATAGCTAGATTCTCTGTACGATGAGTAGATCAAAAGTTATGCCCGAAAAACACGTTTTGACGCGTTTTGCACGGTATACGGTAATGGATGCACTGTAGGTGCTCCAGTGAGACTCCCTATGCGAGATTAGATCATATCGATAGAGAATTTGATGGCGATCATTCTGGCATAGCTAGATTCTCTGTACGATAAGTAGATCAAAAGTTATGCCCGAAAAACACGTTTTGACGCGTTTTGCACGGTATACGGTAATGGATGCACTGTAGGTGCTCCAGTGAGACTCCCTATGCGAGATTAGATCATATCGATAGAGAATTTGATGGCGATCATTCTGACTTATCTAGATTCTCTGTACGATGAGTAGATCAAAAGTTATGCCCGAAAAACACGTTTTGACGCGTTTTGCACGGTATACGGTAATGGATGCACTGTAGGTGCTCCAGTGAGACTCCCTATGCGAGATTAGATCATATCGATAGAGAATTTGATGGCGATCATTCTGGCATAGCTAGATTCTCTGTACGATGAGTAGATCAAAAGTTATGCCCGAAAAACACGTTTTGACGCGTTTTGCACGGTATACGGTAATGGATGCACTGTAGGTGCTCCAGTGAGACTCCCTATGCGAGATTAGATCATATCGATAGAGAATTTGATGGCGATCATTCTGACTTATCTAGATTCTCTGTACGATGAGTAGGTCAAAAGTTATGCCCGAAAAACACGTTTTGACGCGTTTTGCACCTATGTCGGTAATGGATGCACTGCAGGTGCTCCAGTGAGACTCCCTATGCGAGATTAGATCATATCGATAGAGAATTTGATGGCGATCATTCTGGCATAGCTAGATTCTCTGTACGATGAGTAGATCAAAAGTTATGCCCGAAAAACACGTTTTGACGCGTTTTGCACGGTATACGGTAATGGATGCACTGTAGGTGCTCCAGTGAGACTCCCTATGCGAGATTAGATCATATCGATAGAGAATTTGATGGCGATCATTCTGGCATAGCTAGATTCTCTGTACGATGAGTAGATCAAAAGTTATGCCCGAAAAACACGTTTTAACGCATTTTGCACCTATGTCGGTAGTGGATGCACTGTAGGTGCTCCAGTGAGACTCCCTATGCGAGATAAGATCATATCGATAGAGAATTTGATGGCGATCATTCTGGAATAGCTAGATTCTCTGTACGATGAGTAGATCAAAAGTTATGCCCGAAAAACACGTTTTAACGCATTTTGCACCTATGTCGGTAGTGGATGCACTGTAGGTGCTCCAGTGAGACTCCCTATGCGAGATAAGATCATATCGATCGAGAATTTGATGGCGATCATTCTGGCATAGCTAGATTCTCTGTACGATGAGTAGATCAAAAGTTATGCCCGAAAAACACGTTTTAACGCATTTTGCACCTATGTCGGTAGTGGATGCACTGTAGGTGCTCCAGTGAGACTCCCTATGCGAGATAAGATCATATCGATAGAGAATTTGATGGCGATCATTCTGGAATAGCTAGATTCTCTGTACGATGAGTAGATCAAAAGTTATGCCCGAAAAACACGTTTTAACGCATTTTGCACCTATGTCGGTAGTGGATGCACTGTAGGTGCTCCAGTGAGACTCCCTATGCGAGATAAGATCATATCGATCGAGAATTTGATGGCGATCATTCTGGCATAGCTAGATTCTCTGTACGATGAGTAGATCAAAAGTTATGCCCGAAAAACACGTTTTGACGCGTTTTGCACGGTATACGGTAATGGATGCACTGTAGGTGCTCCAGTGAGACTCCCTATGCGAGATTAGATCATATCGATAGAGAATTTGATGGCGATCATTCTGGCATAGCTAGATTCTCTGTACGATAAGTAGATCAAAAGTTATGCCCGAAAAACACGTTTTGACGCGTTTTGCACGGTATACGGTAATGGATGCACTGTAGGTGCTCCAGTGAGACTCCCTATGCGAGATTAGATCATATCGATAGAGAATTTGATGGCGATCATTCTGACTTATCTAGATTCTCTGTACGATGAGTAGATCAAAAGTTATGCCCGAAAAACACGTTTTGACGCGTTTTGCACGGTATACGGTAATGGATGCACTGTAGGTGCTCCAGTGAGACTCCCTATGCGAGATTAGATCATATCGATAGAGAATTTGATGGCGATCATTCTGGCATAGCTAGATTCTCTGTACGATGAGTAGATCAAAAGTTATGCCCGAAAAACACGTTTTGACGCGTTTTGCACGGTATACGGTAATGGATGCACTGTAGGTGCTCCAGTGAGACTCCCTATGCGAGATTAGATCATATCGATAGAGAATTTGATGGCGATCATTCTGACTTATCTAGATTCTCTGTACGATGAGTAGGTCAAAAGTTATGCCCGAAAAACACGTTTTGACGCGTTTTGCACCTATGTCGGTAATGGATGCACTGCAGGTGCTCCAGTGAGACTCCCTATGCGAGATAAGATCATATCGATAGAGAATTTGATGGCGATCATTCTGGCATAGCTAGATTCTCTGTACGATGAGTAGATCAAAAGTTATGCCCGAAAAACACGTTTTGACGCGTTTTGCACGGTATACGGTAATGGATGCACTGTAGGTGCTCCAGTGAGACTCCCTATGCGAGATTAGATCATATCGATAGAGAATTTGATGGCGATCATTCTGGCATAGCTAGATTCTCTGTACGATGAGTAGATCAAAAGTTATGCCCGAAAAACACGTTTTGACGCGTTTTGCACGGTATACGGTAATGGATGCACTGCAGGTGCTCCAGTGAGACTCCCTATGCGAGATAAGATCATATCGATAGAGAATTTGATGGCGATCATTCTGACTTATCTAGATTCTCTGTACGATGAGTAGATCAAAAGTTATGCCCGAAAAACACGTTTTGACGCGTTTTGCACGGTATACGGTAATGGATGCACTGTAGGTGCTCCAGTGAGACTACCTATGCGAGATTAGATCATATCGATAGAGAATTTGATGGCGATCATTCTGGCATAGCTAGATTCTCTGTACGATGAGTAGATCAAAAGTTATGCCCGAAAAACACGTTTTGACGCGTTTTGCACCTATGTCGGTAATGGATGCACTGCAGGTGCTCCAGTGAGACTCCCTATGCGAGATTAGATCATATCGATAGAGAATTTGATGGCGATCATTCTGACTTATCTAGATTCTCTGTACGATGAGTAGATCAAAAGTTATGCCCGAAAAACACGTTTTAACGCATTTTGCACCTATGTCGGTAGTGGATGCACTGTAGGTGCTCCAGTGAGACTCCCTATGCGAGATTAGATCATATCGATAGAGAATTTGATGGCGATCATTCTGGCATAGCTAGATTCTCTGTACGATGAGTAGATCAAAAGTTATGCCCGAAAAACACGTTTTAACGCATTTTGCACCTATGTCGGTAGTGGATGCACTGTAGGTGCTCCAGTGAGACTCCCTATGCGAGATTAGATCATATCGATAGAGAATTTGATGGCGATCATTCTGACTTATCTAGATTCTCTGTACGATGAGTAGGTCAAAAGTTATGCCCGAAAAACACGTTTTGACGCGTTTTGCACCTATGTCGGTAATGGATGCACTGCAGGTGCTCCAGTGAGACTCCCTATGCGAGATAAGATCATATCGATAGAGAATTTGATGGCGATCATTCTGGCATAGCTAGATTCTCTGTACGATGAGTAGATCAAAAGTTATGCCCGAAAAACACGTTTTGACGCGTTTTGCACGGTATACGGTAATGGATGCACTGTAGGTGCTCCAGTGAGACTCCCTATGCGAGATTAGATCATATCGATAGAGAATTTGATGGCGATCATTCTGGCATAGCTAGATTCTCTGTACGATGAGTAGATCAAAAGTTATGCCCGAAAAACACGTTTTAACGCATTTTGCACCTATGTCGGTAGTGGATGCACTGTAGGTGCTCCAGTGAGACTCCCTATGCGAGATAAGATCATATCGATAGAGAATTTGATGGCGATCATTCTGGAATAGCTAGATTCTCTGTACGATGAGTAGATCAAAAGTTATGCCCGAAAAACACGTTTTAACGCATTTTGCACCTATGTCGGTAGTGGATGCACTGTAGGTGCTCCAGTGAGACTCCCTATGCGAGATAAGATCATATCGATCGAGAATTTGATGGCGATCATTCTGGCATAGCTAGATTCTCTGTACGATGAGTAGATCAAAAGTTATGCCCGAAAAACACGTTTTGACGCGTTTTGCACGGTATACGGTAATGGATGCACTGTAGGTGCTCCAGTGAGACTCCCTATGCGAGATTAGATCATATCGATAGAGAATTTGATGGCGATCATTCTGGCATAGCTAGATTCTCTGTACGATAAGTAGATCAAAAGTTATGCCCGAAAAACACGTTTTGACGCGTTTTGCACGGTATACGGTAATGGATGCACTGTAGGTGCTCCAGTGAGACTCCCTATGCGAGATTAGATCATATCGATAGAGAATTTGATGGCGATCATTCTGACTTATCTAGATTCTCTGTACGATGAGTAGATCAAAAGTTATGCCCGAAAAACACGTTTTGACGCGTTTTGCACGGTATACGGTAATGGATGCACTGTAGGTGCTCCAGTGAGACTCCCTATGCGAGATTAGATCATATCGATAGAGAATTTGATGGCGATCATTCTGGCATAGCTAGATTCTCTGTACGATGAGTAGATCAAAAGTTATGCCCGAAAAACACGTTTTGACGCGTTTTGCACGGTATACGGTAATGGATGCACTGTAGGTGCTCCAGTGAGACTCCCTATGCGAGATTAGATCATATCGATAGAGAATTTGATGGCGATCATTCTGACTTATCTAGATTCTCTGTACGATGAGTAGGTCAAAAGTTATGCCCGAAAAACACGTTTTGACGCGTTTTGCACCTATGTCGGTAATGGATGCACTGCAGGTGCTCCAGTGAGACTCCCTATGCGAGATAAGATCATATCGATAGAGAATTTGATGGCGATCATTCTGGCATAGCTAGATTCTCTGTACGATGAGTAGATCAAAAGTTATGCCCGAAAAACACGTTTTGACGCGTTTTGCACGGTATACGGTAATGGATGCACTGTAGGTGCTCCAGTGAGACTCCCTATGCGAGATTAGATCATATCGATAGAGAATTTGATGGCGATCATTCTGGCATAGCTAGATTCTCTGTACGATGAGTAGATCAAAAGTTATGCCCGAAAAACACGTTTTGACGCGTTTTGCACGGTATACGGTAATGGATGCACTGTAGGTGCTCCAGTGAGACTCCCTATGCGAGATTAGATCATATCGATAGAGAATTTGATGGCGATCATTCTGACTTATCTAGATTCTCTGTACGATGAGTAGGTCAAAAGTTATGCCCGAAAAACACGTTTTGACGCGTTTTGCACCTATGTCGGTAATGGATGCACTGCAGGTGCTCCAGTGAGACTCCCTATGCGAGATAAGATCATATCGATAGAGAATTTGATGGCGATCATTCTGGCATAGCTAGATTCTCTGTACGATGAGTAGATCAAAAGTTATGCCCGAAAAACACGTTTTGACGCGTTTTGCACGGTATACGGTAATGGATGCACTGCAGGTGCTCCAGTGAGACTCCCTATGCGAGATAAGATCATATCGATAGAGAATTTGATGGCGATCATTCTGACTTATCTAGATTCTCTGTACGATGAGTAGATCAAAAGTTATGCCCGAAAAACACGTTTTGACGCGTTTTGCACGGTATACGGTAATGGATGCACTGTAGGTGCTCCAGTGAGACTACCTATGCGAGATTAGATCATATCGATAGAGAATTTGATGGCGATCATTCTGGCATAGCTAGATTCTCTGTACGATGAGTAGATCAAAAGTTATGCCCGAAAAACACGTTTTGACGCGTTTTGCACCTATGTCGGTAATGGATGCACTGCAGGTGCTCCAGTGAGACTCCCTATGCGAGATTAGATCATATCGATAGAGAATTTGATGGCGATCATTCTGACTTATCTAGATTCTCTGTACGATGAGTAGATCAAAAGTTATGCCCGAAAAACACGTTTTAACGCATTTTGCACCTATGTCGGTAGTGGATGCACTGTAGGTGCTCCAGTGAGACTCCCTATGCGAGATTAGATCATATCGATAGAGAATTTGATGGCGATCATTCTGGCATAGCTAGATTCTCTGTACGATGAGTAGATCAAAAGTTATGCCCGAAAAACACGTTTTAACGCATTTTGCACCTATGTCGGTAGTGGATGCACTGTAGGTGCTCCAGTGAGACTCCCTATGCGAGATTAGATCATATCGATAGAGAATTTGATGGCGATCATTCTGACTTATCTAGATTCTCTGTACGATGAGTAGGTCAAAAGTTATGCCCGAAAAACACGTTTTGACGCGTTTTGCACCTATGTCGGTAATGGATGCACTGCAGGTGCTCCAGTGAGACTCCCTATGCGAGATAAGATCATATCGATAGAGAATTTGATGGCGATCATTCTGGCATAGCTAGATTCTCTGTACGATGAGTAGATCAAAAGTTATGCCCGAAAAACACGTTTTGACGCGTTTTGCACGGTATACGGTAATGGATGCACTGTAGGTGCTCCAGTGAGACTCCCTATGCGAGATTAGATCATATCGATAGAGAATTTGATGGCGATCATTCTGACTTATCTAGATTCTCTGTACGATGAGTAGGTCAAAAGTTATGCCCGAAAAACACGTTTTGACGCGTTTTGCACCTATGTCGGTAATGGATGCACTGCAGGTGCTCCAGTGAGACTCCCTATGCGAGATTAGATCATATCGATAGAGAATTTGATGGCGATCATTCTGACTTATCTAGATTCTCTGTACGATGAGTAGGTCAAAAGTTATGCCCGAAAAACACGTTTTAACGCATTTTGCACCTATGTCGGTAGTGGATGCACTGTAGGTGCTCCAGTGAGACTCCCTATGCGAGATTAGATCATATCGATAGAGAATTTGATGGCGATCATTCTGGCATAGCTAGATTCTCTGTACGATGAGTAGATCAAAAGTTATGCCCGAAAAACACGTTTTAACGCATTTTGCACCTATGTCGGTAGTGGATGCACTGTAGGTGCTCCAGTGAGACTCCCTATGCGAGATTAGATCATATCGATAGAGAATTTGATGGCGATCATTCTGACTTATCTAGATTCTCTGTACGATGAGTAGGTCAAAAGTTATGCCCGAAAAACACGTTTTGACGCGTTTTGCACCTATGTCGGTAATGGATGCACTGCAGGTGCTCCAGTGAGACTCCCTATGCGAGATAAGATCATATCGATAGAGAATTTGATGGCGATCATTCTGGCATAGCTAGATTCTCTGTACGATGAGTAGATCAAAAGTTATGCCCGAAAAACACGTTTTGACGCGTTTTGCACGGTATACGGTAATGGATGCACTGTAGGTGCTCCAGTGAGACTCCCTATGCGAGATTAGATCATATCGATAGAGAATTTGATGGCGATCATTCTGGCATAGCTAGATTCTCTGTACGATAAGTAGATCAAAAGTTATGCCCGAAAAACACGTTTTGACGCGTTTTGCACGGTATACGGTAATGGATGCACTGTAGGTGCTCCAGTGAGACTCCCTATGCGAGATTAGATCATATCGATAGAGAATTTGATGGCGATCATTCTGGCATAGCTAGATTCTCTGTACGATAAGTAGATCAAAAGTTATGCCCGAAAAACACGTTTTGACGCGTTTTGCACGGTATACGGTAATGGATGCACTGTAGGTGCTCCAGTGAGACTCCCTATGCGAGATTAGATCATATCGATAGAGAATTTGATGGCGATCATTCTGACTTATCTAGATTCTCTGTACGATGAGTAGATCAAAAGTTATGCCCGAAAAACACGTTTTGACGCGTTTTGCACGGTATACGGTAATGGATGCACTGCAGGTGCTCCAGTGAGACTCCCTATGCGAGATTAGATCATATCGATAGAGAATTTGATGGCGATCATTCTGGCATAGCTAGATTCTCTGTACGATGAGTAGATCAAAAGTTATGCCCGAAAAACACGTTTTAACGCATTTTGCACCTATGTCGGTAGTGGATGCACTGTAGGTGCTCCAGTGAGACTCCCTATGCGAGATTAGATCATATCGATAGAGAATTTGATGGCGATCATTCTGACTTATCTAGATTCTCTGTACGATGAGTAGGTCAAAAGTTATGCCCGAAAAACACGTTTTGACGCGTTTTGCACCTATGTCGGTAATGGATGCACTGCAGGTGCTCCAGTGAGACTCCCTATGCGAGATAAGATCATATCGATAGAGAATTTGATGGCGATCATTCTGGCATAGCTAGATTCTCTGTACGATGAGTAGATCAAAAGTTATGCCCGAAAAACACGTTTTGACGCGTTTTGCACGGTATACGGTAATGGATGCACTGTAGGTGCTCCAGTGAGACTCCCTATGCGAGATTAGATCATATCGATAGAGAATTTGATGGCGATCATTCTGGCATAGCTAGATTCTCTGTACGATGAGTAGATCAAAAGTTATGCCCGAAAAACACGTTTTAACGCATTTTGCACCTATGTCGGTAGTGGATGCACTGTAGGTGCTCCAGTGAGACTCCCTATGCGAGATAAGATCATATCGATAGAGAATTTGATGGCGATCATTCTGGAATAGCTAGATTCTCTGTACGATGAGTAGATCAAAAGTTATGCCCGAAAAACACGTTTTAACGCATTTTGCACCTATGTCGGTAGTGGATGCACTGTAGGTGCTCCAGTGAGACTCCCTATGCGAGATAAGATCATATCGATCGAGAATTTGATGGCGATCATTCTGGCATAGCTAGATTCTCTGTACGATGAGTAGATCAAAAGTTATGCCCGAAAAACACGTTTTGACGCGTTTTGCACGGTATACGGTAATGGATGCACTGTAGGTGCTCCAGTGAGACTCCCTATGCGAGATTAGATCATATCGATAGAGAATTTGATGGCGATCATTCTGGCATAGCTAGATTCTCTGTACGATAAGTAGATCAAAAGTTATGCCCGAAAAACACGTTTTGACGCGTTTTGCACGGTATACGGTAATGGATGCACTGTAGGTGCTCCAGTGAGACTCCCTATGCGAGATTAGATCATATCGATAGAGAATTTGATGGCGATCATTCTGACTTATCTAGATTCTCTGTACGATGAGTAGATCAAAAGTTATGCCCGAAAAACACGTTTTGACGCGTTTTGCACGGTATACGGTAATGGATGCACTGCAGGTGCTCCAGTGAGACTCCCTATGCGAGATAAGATCATATCGATAGAGAATTTGATGGCGATCATTCTGGCATAGCTAGATTCTCTGTACGATGAGTAGATCAAAAGTTATGCCCGAAAAACACGTTTTGACGCGTTTTGCACGGTATACGGTAATGGATGCACTGTAGGTGCTCCAGTGAGACTACCTATGCGAGATTAGATCATATCGATAGAGAATTTGATGGCGATCATTCTGGCATAGCTAGATTCTCTGTACGATGAGTAGATCAAAAGTTATGCCCGAAAAACACGTTTTAACGCATTTTGCACCTATGTCGGTAGTGGATGCACTGTAGGTGCTCCAGTGAGACTCCCTATGCGAGATAAGATCATATCGATAGAGAATTTGATGGCGATCATTCTGGAATAGCTAGATTCTCTGTACGATGAGTAGATCAAAAGTTATGCCCGAAAAACACGTTTTAACGCATTTTGCACCTATGTCGGTAGTGGATGCACTGTAGGTGCTCCAGTGAGACTCCCTATGCGAGATAAGATCATATCGATCGAGAATTTGATGGCGATCATTCTGGCATAGCTAGATTCTCTGTACGATGAGTAGATCAAAAGTTATGCCCGAAAAACACGTTTTGACGCGTTTTGCACGGTATACGGTAATGGATGCACTGTAGGTGCTCCAGTGAGACTCCCTATGCGAGATTAGATCATATCGATAGAGAATTTGATGGCGATCATTCTGGCATAGCTAGATTCTCTGTACGATAAGTAGATCAAAAGTTATGCCCGAAAAACACGTTTTGACGCGTTTTGCACGGTATACGGTAATGGATGCACTGTAGGTGCTCCAGTGAGACTCCCTATGCGAGATTAGATCATATCGATAGAGAATTTGATGGCGATCATTCTGACTTATCTAGATTCTCTGTACGATGAGTAGATCAAAAGTTATGCCCGAAAAACACGTTTTGACGCGTTTTGCACGGTATACGGTAATGGATGCACTGCAGGTGCTCCAGTGAGACTCCCTATGCGAGATTAGATCATATCGATAGAGAATTTGATGGCGATCATTCTGGCATAGCTAGATTCTCTGTACGATGAGTAGATCAAAAGTTATGCCCGAAAAACACGTTTTAACGCATTTTGCACCTATGTCGGTAGTGGATGCACTGTAGGTGCTCCAGTGAGACTCCCTATGCGAGATTAGATCATATCGATAGAGAATTTGATGGCGATCATTCTGACTTATCTAGATTCTCTGTACGATGAGTAGGTCAAAAGTTATGCCCGAAAAACACGTTTTGACGCGTTTTGCACCTATGTCGGTAATGGATGCACTGCAGGTGCTCCAGTGAGACTCCCTATGCGAGATAAGATCATATCGATAGAGAATTTGATGGCGATCATTCTGGCATAGCTAGATTCTCTGTACGATGAGTAGATCAAAAGTTATGCCCGAAAAACACGTTTTGACGCGTTTTGCACGGTATACGGTAATGGATGCACTGTAGGTGCTCCAGTGAGACTCCCTATGCGAGATTAGATCATATCGATAGAGAATTTGATGGCGATCATTCTGGCATAGCTAGATTCTCTGTACGATGAGTAGATCAAAAGTTATGCCCGAAAAACACGTTTTAACGCATTTTGCACCTATGTCGGTAGTGGATGCACTGTAGGTGCTCCAGTGAGACTCCCTATGCGAGATAAGATCATATCGATAGAGAATTTGATGGCGATCATTCTGGAATAGCTAGATTCTCTGTACGATGAGTAGATCAAAAGTTATGCCCGAAAAACACGTTTTAACGCATTTTGCACCTATGTCGGTAGTGGATGCACTGTAGGTGCTCCAGTGAGACTCCCTATGCGAGATAAGATCATATCGATCGAGAATTTGATGGCGATCATTCTGGCATAGCTAGATTCTCTGTACGATGAGTAGATCAAAAGTTATGCCCGAAAAACACGTTTTGACGCGTTTTGCACGGTATACGGTAATGGATGCACTGTAGGTGCTCCAGTGAGACTCCCTATGCGAGATTAGATCATATCGATAGAGAATTTGATGGCGATCATTCTGGCATAGCTAGATTCTCTGTACGATAAGTAGATCAAAAGTTATGCCCGAAAAACACGTTTTGACGCGTTTTGCACGGTATACGGTAATGGATGCACTGTAGGTGCTCCAGTGAGACTCCCTATGCGAGATTAGATCATATCGATAGAGAATTTGATGGCGATCATTCTGACTTATCTAGATTCTCTGTACGATGAGTAGATCAAAAGTTATGCCCGAAAAACACGTTTTGACGCGTTTTGCACGGTATACGGTAATGGATGCACTGCAGGTGCTCCAGTGAGACTCCCTATGCGAGATAAGATCATATCGATAGAGAATTTGATGGCGATCATTCTGGCATAGCTAGATTCTCTGTACGATGAGTAGATCAAAAGTTATGCCCGAAAAACACGTTTTGACGCGTTTTGCACGGTATACGGTAATGGATGCACTGTAGGTGCTCCAGTGAGACTACCTATGCGAGATTAGATCATATCGATAGAGAATTTGATGGCGATCATTCTGGCATAGCTAGATTCTCTGTACGATGAGTAGATCAAAAGTTATGCCCGAAAAACACGTTTTGACGCGTTTTGCACCTATGTCGGTAATGGATGCACTGCAGGTGCTCCAGTGAGACTCCCTATGCGAGATTAGATCATATCGATAGAGAATTTGATGGCGATCATTCTGGCATAGCTAGATTCTCTGTACGATGAGTAGATCAAAAGTTATGCCCGAAAAACACGTTTTAACGCATTTTGCACCTATGTCGGTAGTGGATGCACTGTAGGTGCTCCAGTGAGACTCCCTATGCGAGATAAGATCATATCGATAGAGAATTTGATGGCGATCATTCTGACTTATCTAGATTCTCTGTACGATGAGTAGATCAAAAGTTATGCCCGAAAAACACGTTTTAACGCATTTTGCACCTATGTCGGTAGTGGATGCACTGTAGGTGCTCCAGTGAGACTCCCTATGCGAGATAAGATCATATCGATAGAGAATTTGATGGCGATCATTCTGGCATAGCTAGATTCTCTGTACGATGAGTAGATCAAAAGTTATGCCCGAAAAACACGTTTTGACGCGTTTTGCACCTATGTCGGTAATGGATGCACTGCAGGTGCTCCAGTGAGACTCCCTATGCGAGATTAGATCATATCGATAGAGAATTTGATGGCGATCATTCTGACTTATCTAGATTCTCTGTACGATGAGTAGATCAAAAGTTATGCCCGAAAAACACGTTTTAACGCATTTTGCACCTATGTCGGTAGTGGATGCACTGTAGGTGCTCCAGTGAGACTCCCTATGCGAGATTAGATCATATCGATAGAGAATTTGATGGCGATCATTCTGGCATAGCTAGATTCTCTGTACGATGAGTAGATCAAAAGTTATGCCCGAAAAACACGTTTTAACGCATTTTGCACCTATGTCGGTAGTGGATGCACTGTAGGTGCTCCAGTGAGACTCCCTATGCGAGATAAGATCATATCGATAGAGAATTTGATGGCGATCATTCTGACTTATCTAGATTCTCTGTACGATGAGTAGATCAAAAGTTATGCCCGAAAAACACGTTTTAACGCATTTTGCACCTATGTCGGTAGTGGATGCACTGTAGGTGCTCCAGTGAGACTCCCTATGCGAGATAAGATCATATCGATAGAGAATTTGATGGCGATCATTCTGGCATAGCTAGATTCTCTGTACGATGAGTAGATCAAAAGTTATGCCCGAAAAACACGTTTTGACGCGTTTTGCACGGTATACGGTAATGGATGCACTGTAGGTGCTCCAGTGAGACTACCTATGCGAGATTAGATCATATCGATAGAGAATTTGATGGCGATCATTCTGGCATAGCTCGATTCTCTGTACGATGAGTAGATCAAAAGTTATGCCCGAAAAACACGTTTTGACGCGTTTTGCACCTATGTCGGTAATGGATGCACTGCAGGTGCTCCAGTGAGACTCCCTATGCGAGATTAGATCATATCGATAGAGAATTTGATGGCGATCATTCTGGCATAGCTAGATTCTCTGTACGATGAGTAGATCAAAAGTTATGCCCGAAAAACACGTTTTAACGCATTTTGCACCTATGTCGGTAGTGGATGCACTGTAGGTGCTCCAGTGAGACTCCCTATGCGAGATAAGATCATATCGATAGAGAATTTGATGGCGATCATTCTGACTTATCTAGATTCTCTGTACGATGAGTAGATCAAAAGTTATGCCCGAAAAACACGTTTTAACGCATTTTGCACCTATGTCGGTAGTGGATGCACTGTAGGTGCTCCAGTGAGACTCCCTATGCGAGATAAGATCATATCGATAGAGAATTTGATGGCGATCATTCTGGCATAGCTAGATTCTCTGTACGATGAGTAGATCAAAAGTTATGCCCGAAAAACACGTTTTGACGCGTTTTGCACGGTATACGGTAATGGATGCACTGTAGGTGCTCCAGTGAGACTACCTATGCGAGATAAGATCATATCGATAGAGAATTTGATGGCGATCATTCTGGCATAGCTAGATTCTCTGTACGATGAGTAGATCAAAAGTTATGCCCGAAAAACACGTTTTGACGCGTTTTGCACGGTATACGGTAATGGATGCACTGTAGGTGCTCCAGTGAGACTACCTATGCGAGATTAGATCATATCGATAGAGAATTTGATGGCGATCATTCTGGCATAGCTAGATTCTCTGTACGATGAGTAGATCAAAAGTTATGCCCGAAAAACACGTTTTGACGCGTTTTGCACCTATGTCGGTAATGGATGCACTGCAGGTGCTCCAGTGAGACTCCCTATGCGAGATTAGATCATATCGATAGAGAATTTGATGGCGATCATTCTGACTTATCTAGATTCTCTGTACGATGAGTAGATCAAAAGTTATGCCCGAAAAACACGTTTTAACGCATTTTGCACCTATGTCGGTAGTGGATGCACTGTAGGTGCTCCAGTGAGACTCCCTATGCGAGATTAGATCATATCGATAGAGAATTTGATGGCGATCATTCTGGCATAGCTAGATTCTCTGTACGATGAGTAGATCAAAAGTTATGCCCGAAAAACACGTTTTAACGCATTTTGCACCTATGTCGGTAGTGGATGCACTGTAGGTGCTCCAGTGAGACTCCCTATGCGAGATAAGATCATATCGATAGAGAATTTGATGGCGATCATTCTGACTTATCTAGATTCTCTGTACGATGAGTAGATCAAAAGTTATGCCCGAAAAACACGTTTTAACGCATTTTGCACCTATGTCGGTAGTGGATGCACTGTAGGTGCTCCAGTGAGACTCCCTATGCGAGATAAGATCATATCGATAGAGAATTTGATGGCGATCATTCTGGCATAGCTAGATTCTCTGTACGATGAGTAGATCAAAAGTTATGCCCGAAAAACACGTTTTGACGCGTTTTGCACGGTATACGGTAATGGATGCACTGTAGGTGCTCCAGTGAGACTACCTATGCGAGATTAGATCATATCGATAGAGAATTTGATGGCGATCATTCTGGCATAGCTAGATTCTCTGTACGATGAGTAGATCAAAAGTTATGCCCGAAAAACACGTTTTGACGCGTTTTGCACCTATGTCGGTAATGGATGCACTGCAGGTGCTCCAGTGAGACTCCCTATGCGAGATTAGATCATATCGATAGAGAATTTGATGGCGATCATTCTGACTTATCTAGATTCTCTGTACGATGAGTAGATCAAAAGTTATGCCCGAAAAACACGTTTTAACGCATTTTGCACCTATGTCGGTAGTGGATGCACTGTAGGTGCTCCAGTGAGACTCCCTATGCGAGATTAGATCATATCGATAGAGAATTTGATGGCGATCATTCTGGCATAGCTAGATTCTCTGTACGATGAGTAGATCAAAAGTTATGCCCGAAAAACACGTTTTAACGCATTTTGCACCTATGTCGGTAGTGGATGCACTGTAGGTGCTCCAGTGAGACTCCCTATGCGAGATAAGATCATATCGATAGAGAATTTGATGGCGATCATTCTGACTTATCTAGATTCTCTGTACGATGAGTAGATCAAAAGTTATGCCCGAAAAACACGTTTTAACGCATTTTGCACCTATGTCGGTAGTGGATGCACTGTAGGTGCTCCAGTGAGACTCCCTATGCGAGATTAGATCATATCGATAGAGAATTTGATGGCGATCATTCTGGCATAGCTAGATTCTCTGTACGATGAGTAGATCAAAAGTTATGCCCGAAAAACACGTTTTGACGCGTTTTGCACGGTATACGGTAATGGATGCACTGTAGGTGCTCCAGTGAGACTACCTATGCGAGATTAGATCATATCGATAGAGAATTTGATGGCGATCATTCTGGCATAGCTAGATTCTCTGTACGATGAGTAGATCAAAAGTTATGCCCGAAAAACACGTTTTGACGCGTTTTGCACCTATGTCGGTAATGGATGCACTGCAGGTGCTCCAGTGAGACTCCCTATGCGAGATTAGATCATATCGATAGAGAATTTGATGGCGATCATTCTGACTTATCTAGATTCTCTGTACGATGAGTAGATCAAAAGTTATGCCCGAAAAACACGTTTTAACGCATTTTGCACCTATGTCGGTAGTGGATGCACTGTAGGTGCTCCAGTGAGACTCCCTATGCGAGATTAGATCATATCGATAGAGAATTTGATGGCGATCATTCTGGCATAGCTAGATTCTCTGTACGATGAGTAGATCAAAAGTTATGCCCGAAAAACACGTTTTAACGCATTTTGCACCTATGTCGGTAGTGGATGCACTGTAGGTGCTCCAGTGAGACTCCCTATGCGAGATAAGATCATATCGATAGAGAATTTGATGGCGATCATTCTGGCATAGCTAGATTCTCTGTACGATGAGTAGATCAAAAGTTATGCCCGAAAAACACGTTTTAACGCATTTTGCACCTATGTCGGTAGTGGATGCACTGTAGGTGCTCCAGTGAGACTCCCTATGCGAGATAAGATCATATCGATAGAGAATTTGATGGCGATCATTCTGGCATAGCTAGATTCTCTGTACGATGAGTAGATCAAAAGTTATGCCCGAAAAACACGTTTTGACGCGTTTTGCACGGTATACGGTAATGGATGCACTGTAGGTGCTCCAGTGAGACTACCTATGCGAGATTAGATCATATCGATAGAGAATTTGATGGCGATCATTCTGACTTATCTAGATTCTCTGTACGATGAGTAGATCAAAAGTTATGCCCGAAAAACACGTTTTAACGCATTTTGCACCTATGTCGGTAGTGGATGCACTGTAGGTGCTCCAGTGAGACTCCCTATGCGAGATTAGATCATATCGATAGAGAATTTGATGGCGATCATTCTGGCATAGCTAGATTCTCTGTACGATGAGTAGATCAAAAGTTATGCCCGAAAAACACGTTTTAACGCATTTTGCACCTATGTCGGTAGTGGATGCACTGTAGGTGCTCCAGTGAGACTCCCTATGCGAGATAAGATCATATCGATAGAGAATTTGATGGCGATCATTCTGGCATAGCTAGATTCTCTGTACGATGAGTAGATCAAAAGTTATGCCCGAAAAACACGTTTTGACGCGTTTTGCACGGTATACGGTAATGGATGCACTGTAGGTGCTCCAGTGAGACTCCCTATGCGAGATTAGATCATATCGATAGAGAATTTGATGGCGATCATTCTGACTTATCTAGATTCTCTGTACGATGAGTAGGTCAAAAGTTATGCCCGAAAAACACGTTTTGACGCGTTTTGCACCTATGTCGGTAATGGATGCACTGCAGGTGCTCCAGTGAGACTCCCTATGCGAGATTAGATCATATCGATAGAGAATTTGATGGCGATCATTCTGGCATAGCTAGATTCTCTGTACGATGAGTAGATCAAAAGTTATGCCCGAAAAACACGTTTTGACGCGTTTTGCACGGTATACGGTAATGGATGCACTGTAGGTGCTCCAGTGAGACTACCTATGCGAGATTAGATCATATCGATAGAGAATTTGATGGCGATCATTCTGGCATAGCTAGATTCTCTGTACGATGAGTAGATCAAAAGTTATGCCCGAAAAACACGTTTTGACGCGTTTTGCACCTATGTCGGTAATGGATGCACTGCAGGTGCTCCAGTGAGACTCCCTATGCGAGATTAGATCATATCGATAGAGAATTTGATGGCGATCATTCTGACTTATCTAGATTCTCTGTACGATGAGTAGATCAAAAGTTATGCCCGAAAAACACGTTTTAACGCATTTTGCACCTATGTCGGTAGTGGATGCACTGTAGGTGCTCCAGTGAGACTCCCTATGCGAGATTAGATCATATCGATAGAGAATTTGATGGCGATCATTCTGGCATAGCTAGATTCTCTGTACGATGAGTAGATCAAAAGTTATGCCCGAAAAACACGTTTTAACGCATTTTGCACCTATGTCGGTAGTGGATGCACTGTAGGTGCTCCAGTGAGACTCCCTATGCGAGATAAGATCATATCGATAGAGAATTTGATGGCGATCATTCTGGCATAGCTAGATTCTCTGTACGATGAGTAGATCAAAAGTTATGCCCGAAAAACACGTTTTAACGCATTTTGCACCTATGTCGGTAGTGGATGCACTGTAGGTGCTCCAGTGAGACTCCCTATGCGAGATAAGATCATATCGATAGAGAATTTGATGGCGATCATTCTGGCATAGCTAGATTCTCTGTACGATGAGTAGATCAAAAGTTATGCCCGAAAAACACGTTTTGACGCGTTTTGCACGGTATACGGTAATGGATGCACTGTAGGTGCTCCAGTGAGACTACCTATGCGAGATTAGATCATATCGATAGAGAATTTGATGGCGATCATTCTGGCATAGCTAGATTCTCTGTACGATGAGTAGATCAAAAGTTATGCCCGAAAAACACGTTTTAACGCATTTTGCACCTATGTCGGTAGTGGATGCACTGTAGGTGCTCCAGTGAGACTCCCTATGCGAGATAAGATCATATCGATAGAGAATTTGATGGCGATCATTCTGGCATAGCTAGATTCTCTGTACGATGAGTAGATCAAAAGTTATGCCCGAAAAACACGTTTTGACGCGTTTTGCACGGTATACGGTAATGGATGCACTGTAGGTGCTCCAGTGAGACTCCCTATGCGAGATTAGATCATATCGATAGAGAATTTGATGGCGATCATTCTGACTTATCTAGATTCTCTGTACGATGAGTAGGTCAAAAGTTATGCCCGAAAAACACGTTTTGACGCGTTTTGCACCTATGTCGGTAATGGATGCACTGCAGGTGCTCCAGTGAGACTCCCTATGCGAGATTAGATCATATCGATAGAGAATTTGATGGCGATCATTCTGGCATAGCTAGATTCTCTGTACGATGAGTAGATCAAAAGTTATGCCCGAAAAACACGTTTTGACGCGTTTTGCACGGTATACGGTAATGGATGCACTGTAGGTGCTCCAGTGAGACTACCTATGCGAGATTAGATCATATCGATAGAGAATTTGATGGCGATCATTCTGGCATAGCTAGATTCTCTGTACGATGAGTAGATCAAAAGTTATGCCCGAAAAACACGTTTTGACGCGTTTTGCACCTATGTCGGTAATGGATGCACTGCAGGTGCTCCAGTGAGACTCCCTATGCGAGATTAGATCATATCGATAGAGAATTTGATGGCGATCATTCTGACTTATCTAGATTCTCTGTACGATGAGTAGATCAAAAGTTATGCCCGAAAAACACGTTTTAACGCATTTTGCACCTATGTCGGTAGTGGATGCACTGTAGGTGCTCCAGTGAGACTCCCTATGCGAGATTAGATCATATCGATAGAGAATTTGATGGCGATCATTCTGGCATAGCTAGATTCTCTGTACGATGAGTAGATCAAAAGTTATGCCCGAAAAACACGTTTTAACGCATTTTGCACCTATGTCGGTAGTGGATGCACTGTAGGTGCTCCAGTGAGACTCCCTATGCGAGATAAGATCATATCGATAGAGAATTTGATGGCGATCATTCTGGCATAGCTAGATTCTCTGTACGATGAGTAGATCAAAAGTTATGCCCGAAAAACACGTTTTAACGCATTTTGCACCTATGTCGGTAGTGGATGCACTGTAGGTGCTCCAGTGAGACTCCCTATGCGAGATAAGATCATATCGATAGAGAATTTGATGGCGATCATTCTGGCATAGCTAGATTCTCTGTACGATGAGTAGATCAAAAGTTATGCCCGAAAAACACGTTTTGACGCGTTTTGCACGGTATACGGTAATGGATGCACTGTAGGTGCTCCAGTGAGACTACCTATGCGAGATTAGATCATATCGATAGAGAATTTGATGGCGATCATTCTGGCATAGCTAGATTCTCTGTACGATGAGTAGATCAAAAGTTATGCCCGAAAAACACGTTTTAACGCATTTTGCACCTATGTCGGTAGTGGATGCACTGTAGGTGCTCCAGTGAGACTCCCTATGCGAGATAAGATCATATCGATAGAGAATTTGATGGCGATCATTCTGGCATAGCTAGATTCTCTGTACGATGAGTAGATCAAAAGTTATGCCCGAAAAACACGTTTTGACGCGTTTTGCACGGTATACGGTAATGGATGCACTGTAGGTGCTCCAGTGAGACTCCCTATGCGAGATTAGATCATATCGATAGAGAATTTGATGGCGATCATTCTGACTTATCTAGATTCTCTGTACGATGAGTAGGTCAAAAGTTATGCCCGAAAAACACGTTTTGACGCGTTTTGCACCTATGTCGGTAATGGATGCACTGCAGGTGCTCCAGTGAGACTCCCTATGCGAGATTAGATCATATCGATAGAGAATTTGATGGCGATCATTCTGGCATAGCTAGATTCTCTGTACGATGAGTAGATCAAAAGTTATGCCCGAAAAACACGTTTTGACGCGTTTTGCACCTATGTCGGTAATGGATGCACTGCAGGTGCTCCAGTGAGACTCCCTATGCGAGATTAGATCATATCGATAGAGAATTTGATGGCGATCATTCTGACTTATCTAGATTCTCTGTACGATGAGTAGGTCAAAAGTTATGCCCGAAAAACACGTTTTGACGCGTTTTGCACGGTATACGGTAATGGATGCACTGTAGGTGCTCCAGTGAGACTACCTATGCGAGATTAGATCATATCGATAGAGAATTTGATGGCGATCATTCTGGCATAGCTAGATTCTCTGTACGATGAGTAGATCAAAAGTTATGCCCGAAAAACACGTTTTGACGCGTTTTGCACCTATGTCGGTAATGGATGCACTGCAGGTGCTCCAGTGAGACTCCCTATGCGAGATTAGATCATATCGATAGAGAATTTGATGGCGATCATTCTGACTTATCTAGATTCTCTGTACGATGAGTAGATCAAAAGTTATGCCCGAAAAACACGTTTTAACGCATTTTGCACCTATGTCGGTAGTGGATGCACTGTAGGTGCTCCAGTGAGACTCCCTATGCGAGATTAGATCATATCGATAGAGAATTTGATGGCGATCATTCTGGCATAGCTAGATTCTCTGTACGATGAGTAGATCAAAAGTTATGCCCGAAAAACACGTTTTAACGCATTTTGCACCTATGTCGGTAGTGGATGCACTGTAGGTGCTCCAGTGAGACTCCCTATGCGAGATAAGATCATATCGATAGAGAATTTGATGGCGATCATTCTGGCATAGCTAGATTCTCTGTACGATGAGTAGATCAAAAGTTATGCCCGAAAAACACGTTTTGACGCGTTTTGCACGGTATACGGTAATGGATGCACTGTAGGTGCTCCAGTGAGACTCCCTATGCGAGATTAGATCATATCGATAGAGAATTTGATGGCGATCATTCTGACTTATCTAGATTCTCTGTACGATGAGTAGGTCAAAAGTTATGCCCGAAAAACACGTTTTAACGCATTTTGCACCTATGTCGGTAGTGGATGCACTGTAGGTGCTCCAGTGAGACTCCCTATGCGAGATAAGATCATATCGATAGAGAATTTGATGGCGATCATTCTGGCATAGCTAGATTCTCTGTACGATGAGTAGATCAAAAGTTATGCCCGAAAAACACGTTTTAACGCATTTTGCACCTATGTCGGTAGTGGATGCACTGTAGGTGCTCCAGTGAGACTCCCTATGCGAGATAAGATCATATCGATAGAGAATTTGATGGCGATCATTCTGGCATAGCTAGATTCTCTGTACGATGAGTAGATCAAAAGTTATGCCCGAAAAACACGTTTTGACGCGTTTTGCACGGTATACGGTAATGGATGCACTGTAGGTGCTCCAGTGAGACTACCTATGCGAGATTAGATCATATCGATAGAGAATTTGATGGCGATCATTCTGACTTATCTAGATTCTCTGTACGATGAGTAGATCAAAAGTTATGCCCGAAAAACACGTTTTAACGCATTTTGCACCTATGTCGGTAGTGGATGCACTGTAGGTGCTCCAGTGAGACTCCCTATGCGAGATTAGATCATATCGATAGAGAATTTGATGGCGATCATTCTGGCATAGCTAGATTCTCTGTACGATGAGTAGATCAAAAGTTATGCCCGAAAAACACGTTTTAACGCATTTTGCACCTATGTCGGTAGTGGATGCACTGTAGGTGCTCCAGTGAGACTCCCTATGCGAGATAAGATCATATCGATAGAGAATTTGATGGCGATCATTCTGGCATAGCTAGATTCTCTGTACGATGAGTAGATCAAAAGTTATGCCCGAAAAACACGTTTTGACGCGTTTTGCACGGTATACGGTAATGGATGCACTGTAGGTGCTCCAGTGAGACTCCCTATGCGAGATTAGATCATATCGATAGAGAATTTGATGGCGATCATTCTGACTTATCTAGATTCTCTGTACGATGAGTAGGTCAAAAGTTATGCCCGAAAAACACGTTTTGACGCGTTTTGCACCTATGTCGGTAATGGATGCACTGCAGGTGCTCCAGTGAGACTCCCTATGCGAGATTAGATCATATCGATAGAGAATTTGATGGCGATCATTCTGGCATAGCTAGATTCTCTGTACGATGAGTAGATCAAAAGTTATGCCCGAAAAACACGTTTTGACGCGTTTTGCACGGTATACGGTAATGGATGCACTGTAGGTGCTCCAGTGAGACTACCTATGCGAGATTAGATCATATCGATAGAGAATTTGATGGCGATCATTCTGGCATAGCTAGATTCTCTGTACGATGAGTAGATCAAAAGTTATGCCCGAAAAACACGTTTTGACGCGTTTTGCACCTATGTCGGTAATGGATGCACTGCAGGTGCTCCAGTGAGACTCCCTATGCGAGATTAGATCATATCGATAGAGAATTTGATGGCGATCATTCTGACTTATCTAGATTCTCTGTACGATGAGTAGATCAAAAGTTATGCCCGAAAAACACGTTTTAACGCATTTTGCACCTATGTCGGTAGTGGATGCACTGTAGGTGCTCCAGTGAGACTCCCTATGCGAGATTAGATCATATCGATAGAGAATTTGATGGCGATCATTCTGGCATAGCTAGATTCTCTGTACGATGAGTAGATCAAAAGTTATGCCCGAAAAACACGTTTTGACGCGTTTTGCACGGTATACGGTAATGGATGCACTGTAGGTGCTCCAGTGAGACTACCTATGCGAGATTAGATCATATCGATAGAGAATTTGATGGCGATCATTCTGACTTATCTAGATTCTCTGTACGATGAGTAGATCAAAAGTTATGCCCGAAAAACACGTTTTAACGCATTTTGCACCTATGTCGGTAGTGGATGCACTGTAGGTGCTCCAGTGAGACTCCCTATGCGAGATTAGATCATATCGATAGAGAATTTGATGGCGATCATTCTGGCATAGCTAGATTCTCTGTACGATGAGTAGATCAAAAGTTATGCCCGAAAAACACGTTTTAACGCATTTTGCACCTATGTCGGTAGTGGATGCACTGTAGGTGCTCCAGTGAGACTCCCTATGCGAGATAAGATCATATCGATAGAGAATTTGATGGCGATCATTCTGGCATAGCTAGATTCTCTGTACGATGAGTAGATCAAAAGTTATGCCCGAAAAACACGTTTTGACGCGTTTTGCACGGTATACGGTAATGGATGCACTGTAGGTGCTCCAGTGAGACTCCCTATGCGAGATTAGATCATATCGATAGAGAATTTGATGGCGATCATTCTGACTTATCTAGATTCTCTGTACGATGAGTAGGTCAAAAGTTATGCCCGAAAAACACGTTTTGACGCGTTTTGCACCTATGTCGGTAATGGATGCACTGCAGGTGCTCCAGTGAGACTCCCTATGCGAGATTAGATCATATCGATAGAGAATTTGATGGCGATCATTCTGGCATAGCTAGATTCTCTGTACGATGAGTAGATCAAAAGTTATGCCCGAAAAACACGTTTTGACGCGTTTTGCACGGTATACGGTAATGGATGCACTGTAGGTGCTCCAGTGAGACTACCTATGCGAGATTAGATCATATCGATAGAGAATTTGATGGCGATCATTCTGGCATAGCTAGATTCTCTGTACGATGAGTAGATCAAAAGTTATGCCCGAAAAACACGTTTTGACGCGTTTTGCACCTATGTCGGTAATGGATGCACTGCAGGTGCTCCAGTGAGACTCCCTATGCGAGATTAGATCATATCGATAGAGAATTTGATGGCGATCATTCTGACTTATCTAGATTCTCTGTACGATGAGTAGATCAAAAGTTATGCCCGAAAAACACGTTTTAACGCATTTTGCACCTATGTCGGTAGTGGATGCACTGTAGGTGCTCCAGTGAGACTCCCTATGCGAGATTAGATCATATCGATAGAGAATTTGATGGCGATCATTCTGGCATAGCTAGATTCTCTGTACGATGAGTAGATCAAAAGTTATGCCCGAAAAACACGTTTTAACGCATTTTGCACCTATGTCGGTAGTGGATGCACTGTAGGTGCTCCAGTGAGACTCCCTATGCGAGATAAGATCATATCGATAGAGAATTTGATGGCGATCATTCTGGCATAGCTAGATTCTCTGTACGATGAGTAGATCAAAAGTTATGCCCGAAAAACACGTTTTAACGCATTTTGCACCTATGTCGGTAATGGATGCACTGCAGGTGCTCCAGTGAGACTCCCTATGCGAGATTAGATCATATCGATAGAGAATTTGATGGCGATCATTCTGACTTATCTAGATTCTCTGTACGATGAGTAGATCAAAAGTTATGCCCGAAAAACACGTTTTAACGCATTTTGCACCTATGTCGGTAGTGGATGCACTGTAGGTGCTCCAGTGAGACTCCCTATGCGAGATTAGATCATATCGATAGAGAATTTGATGGCGATCATTCTGGCATAGCTAGATTCTCTGTACGATGAGTAGATCAAAAGTTATGCCCGAAAAACACGTTTTAACGCATTTTGCACCTATGTCGGTAGTGGATGCACTGTAGGTGCTCCAGTGAGACTCCCTATGCGAGATAAGATCATATCGATAGAGAATTTGATGGCGATCATTCTGGCATAGCTAGATTCTCTGTACGATGAGTAGATCAAAAGTTATGCCCGAAAAACACGTTTTAACGCATTTTGCACCTATGTCGGTAGTGGATGCACTGTAGGTGCTCCAGTGAGACTCCCTATGCGAGATAAGATCATATCGATAGAGAATTTGATGGCGATCATTCTGGCATAGCTAGATTCTCTGTACGATGAGTAGATCAAAAGTTATGCCCGAAAAACACGTTTTAACGCATTTTGCACCTATGTCGGTAGTGGATGCACTGTAGGTGCTCCAGTGAGACTCCCTATGCGAGATAAGATCATATCGATAGAGAATTTGATGGCGATCATTCTGGCATAGCTAGATTCTCTGTACGATGAGTAGATCAAAAGTTATGCCCGAAAAACACGTTTTAACGCATTTTGCACCTATGTCGGTAGTGGATGCACTGTAGGTGCTCCAGTGAGACTCCCTATGCGAGATAAGATCATATCGATAGAGAATTTGATGGCGATCATTCTGGCATAGCTAGATTCTCTGTACGATGAGTAGATCAAAAGTTATGCCCGAAAAACACGTTTTAACGCATTTTGCACCTATGTCGGTAGTGGATGCACTGTAGGTGCTCCAGTGAGACTCCCTATGCGAGATAAGATCATATCGATAGAGAATTTGATGGCGATCATTCTGGCATAGCTAGATTCTCTGTACGATGAGTAGATCAAAAGTTATGCCCGAAAAACACGTTTTGACGCGTTTTGCACGGTATACGGTAATGGATGCACTGTAGGTGCTCCAGTGAGACTACCTATGCGAGATTAGATCATATCGATAGAGAATTTGATGGCGATCATTCTGGCATAGCTAGATTCTCTGTACGATGAGTAGATCAAAAGTTATGCCCGAAAAACACGTTTTAACGCATTTTGCACCTATGTCGGTAGTGGATGCACTGTAGGTGCTCCAGTGAGACTCCCTATGCGAGATAAGATCATATCGATAGAGAATTTGATGGCGATCATTCTGGCATAGCTAGATTCTCTGTACGATGAGTAGATCAAAAGTTATGCCCGAAAAACACGTTTTGACGCGTTTTGCACGGTATACGGTAATGGATGCACTGTAGGTGCTCCAGTGAGACTCCCTATGCGAGATTAGATCATATCGATAGAGAATTTGATGGCGATCATTCTGACTTATCTAGATTCTCTGTACGATGAGTAGGTCAAAAGTTATGCCCGAAAAACACGTTTTGACGCGTTTTGCACCTATGTCGGTAATGGATGCACTGCAGGTGCTCCAGTGAGACTCCCTATGCGAGATTAGATCATATCGATAGAGAATTTGATGGCGATCATTCTGGCATAGCTAGATTCTCTGTACGATGAGTAGATCAAAAGTTATGCCCGAAAAACACGTTTTGACGCGTTTTGCACGGTATACGGTAATGGATGCACTGTAGGTGCTCCAGTGAGACTACCTATGCGAGATTAGATCATATCGATAGAGAATTTGATGGCGATCATTCTGGCATAGCTAGATTCTCTGTACGATGAGTAGATCAAAAGTTATGCCCGAAAAACACGTTTTGACGCGTTTTGCACCTATGTCGGTAATGGATGCACTGCAGGTGCTCCAGTGAGACTCCCTATGCGAGATTAGATCATATCGATAGAGAATTTGATGGCGATCATTCTGACTTATCTAGATTCTCTGTACGATGAGTAGATCAAAAGTTATGCCCGAAAAACACGTTTTAACGCATTTTGCACCTATGTCGGTAGTGGATGCACTGTAGGTGCTCCAGTGAGACTCCCTATGCGAGATTAGATCATATCGATAGAGAATTTGATGGCGATCATTCTGGCATAGCTAGATTCTCTGTACGATGAGTAGATCAAAAGTTATGCCCGAAAAACACGTTTTAACGCATTTTGCACCTATGTCGGTAGTGGATGCACTGTAGGTGCTCCAGTGAGACTCCCTATGCGAGATAAGATCATATCGATAGAGAATTTGATGGCGATCATTCTGGCATAGCTAGATTCTCTGTACGATGAGTAGATCAAAAGTTATGCCCGAAAAACACGTTTTAACGCATTTTGCACCTATGTCGGTAGTGGATGCACTGTAGGTGCTCCAGTGAGACTCCCTATGCGAGATAAGATCATATCGATAGAGAATTTGATGGCGATCATTCTGGCATAGCTAGATTCTCTGTACGATGAGTAGATCAAAAGTTATGCCCGAAAAACACGTTTTGACGCGTTTTGCACGGTATACGGTAATGGATGCACTGTAGGTGCTCCAGTGAGACTACCTATGCGAGATTAGATCATATCGATAGAGAATTTGATGGCGATCATTCTGGCATAGCTAGATTCTCTGTACGATGAGTAGATCAAAAGTTATGCCCGAAAAACACGTTTTAACGCATTTTGCACCTATGTCGGTAGTGGATGCACTGTAGGTGCTCCAGTGAGACTCCCTATGCGAGATAAGATCATATCGATAGAGAATTTGATGGCGATCATTCTGGCATAGCTAGATTCTCTGTACGATGAGTAGATCAAAAGTTATGCCCGAAAAACACGTTTTGACGCGTTTTGCACGGTATACGGTAATGGATGCACTGTAGGTGCTCCAGTGAGACTCCCTATGCGAGATTAGATCATATCGATAGAGAATTTGATGGCGATCATTCTGACTTATCTAGATTCTCTGTACGATGAGTAGGTCAAAAGTTATGCCCGAAAAACACGTTTTGACGCGTTTTGCACCTATGTCGGTAATGGATGCACTGCAGGTGCTCCAGTGAGACTCCCTATGCGAGATTAGATCATATCGATAGAGAATTTGATGGCGATCATTCTGGCATAGCTAGATTCTCTGTACGATGAGTAGATCAAAAGTTATGCCCGAAAAACACGTTTTGACGCGTTTTGCACCTATGTCGGTAATGGATGCACTGCAGGTGCTCCAGTGAGACTCCCTATGCGAGATTAGATCATATCGATAGAGAATTTGATGGCGATCATTCTGACTTATCTAGATTCTCTGTACGATGAGTAGGTCAAAAGTTATGCCCGAAAAACACGTTTTGACGCGTTTTGCACGGTATACGGTAATGGATGCACTGTAGGTGCTCCAGTGAGACTACCTATGCGAGATTAGATCATATCGATAGAGAATTTGATGGCGATCATTCTGGCATAGCTAGATTCTCTGTACGATGAGTAGATCAAAAGTTATGCCCGAAAAACACGTTTTGACGCGTTTTGCACCTATGTCGGTAATGGATGCACTGCAGGTGCTCCAGTGAGACTCCCTATGCGAGATTAGATCATATCGATAGAGAATTTGATGGCGATCATTCTGACTTATCTAGATTCTCTGTACGATGAGTAGATCAAAAGTTATGCCCGAAAAACACGTTTTAACGCATTTTGCACCTATGTCGGTAGTGGATGCACTGTAGGTGCTCCAGTGAGACTCCCTATGCGAGATTAGATCATATCGATAGAGAATTTGATGGCGATCATTCTGGCATAGCTAGATTCTCTGTACGATGAGTAGATCAAAAGTTATGCCCGAAAAACACGTTTTAACGCATTTTGCACCTATGTCGGTAGTGGATGCACTGTAGGTGCTCCAGTGAGACTCCCTATGCGAGATAAGATCATATCGATAGAGAATTTGATGGCGATCATTCTGGCATAGCTAGATTCTCTGTACGATGAGTAGATCAAAAGTTATGCCCGAAAAACACGTTTTGACGCGTTTTGCACGGTATACGGTAATGGATGCACTGTAGGTGCTCCAGTGAGACTCCCTATGCGAGATTAGATCATATCGATAGAGAATTTGATGGCGATCATTCTGACTTATCTAGATTCTCTGTACGATGAGTAGGTCAAAAGTTATGCCCGAAAAACACGTTTTAACGCATTTTGCACCTATGTCGGTAGTGGATGCACTGTAGGTGCTCCAGTGAGACTCCCTATGCGAGATAAGATCATATCGATAGAGAATTTGATGGCGATCATTCTGGCATAGCTAGATTCTCTGTACGATGAGTAGATCAAAAGTTATGCCCGAAAAACACGTTTTGACGCGTTTTGCACGGTATACGGTAATGGATGCACTGTAGGTGCTCCAGTGAGACTCCCTATGCGAGATTAGATCATATCGATAGAGAATTTGATGGCGATCATTCTGGCATAGCTAGATTCTCTGTACGATGAGTAGATCAAAAGTTATGCCCGAAAAACACGTTTTGACGCGTTTTGCACCTATGTCGGTAATGGATGCACTGCAGGTGCTCCAGTGAGACTCCCTATGCGAGATTAGATCATATCGATAGAGAATTTGATGGCGATCATTCTGACTTATCTAGATTCTCTGTACGATGAGTAGGTCAAAAGTTATGCCCGAAAAACACGTTTTGACGCGTTTTGCACGGTATACGGTAATGGATGCACTGTAGGTGCTCCAGTGAGACTACCTATGCGAGATTAGATCATATCGATAGAGAATTTGATGGCGATCATTCTGGCATAGCTAGATTCTCTGTACGATGAGTAGATCAAAAGTTATGCCCGAAAAACACGTTTTGACGCGTTTTGCACCTATGTCGGTAATGGATGCACTGCAGGTGCTCCAGTGAGACTCCCTATGCGAGATTAGATCATATCGATAGAGAATTTGATGGCGATCATTCTGACTTATCTAGATTCTCTGTACGATGAGTAGATCAAAAGTTATGCCCGAAAAACACGTTTTAACGCATTTTGCACCTATGTCGGTAGTGGATGCACTGTAGGTGCTCCAGTGAGACTCCCTATGCGAGATTAGATCATATCGATAGAGAATTTGATGGCGATCATTCTGGCATAGCTAGATTCTCTGTACGATGAGTAGATCAAAAGTTATGCCCGAAAAACACGTTTTAACGCATTTTGCACCTATGTCGGTAGTGGATGCACTGTAGGTGCTCCAGTGAGACTCCCTATGCGAGATAAGATCATATCGATAGAGAATTTGATGGCGATCATTCTGGCATAGCTAGATTCTCTGTACGATGAGTAGATCAAAAGTTATGCCCGAAAAACACGTTTTGACGCGTTTTGCACGGTATACGGTAATGGATGCACTGTAGGTGCTCCAGTGAGACTCCCTATGCGAGATTAGATCATATCGATAGAGAATTTGATGGCGATCATTCTGACTTATCTAGATTCTCTGTACGATGAGTAGGTCAAAAGTTATGCCCGAAAAACACGTTTTGACGCGTTTTGCACCTATGTCGGTAATGGATGCACTGCAGGTGCTCCAGTGAGACTCCCTATGCGAGATTAGATCATATCGATAGAGAATTTGATGGCGATCATTCTGGCATAGCTAGATTCTCTGTACGATGAGTAGATCAAAAGTTATGCCCGAAAAACACGTTTTGACGCGTTTTGCACCTATGTCGGTAATGGATGCACTGCAGGTGCTCCAGTGAGACTCCCTATGCGAGATTAGATCATATCGATAGAGAATTTGATGGCGATCATTCTGACTTATCTAGATTCTCTGTACGATGAGTAGGTCAAAAGTTATGCCCGAAAAACACGTTTTGACGCGTTTTGCACGGTATACGGTAATGGATGCACTGTAGGTGCTCCAGTGAGACTACCTATGCGAGATTAGATCATATCGATAGAGAATTTGATGGCGATCATTCTGGCATAGCTAGATTCTCTGTACGATGAGTAGATCAAAAGTTATGCCCGAAAAACACGTTTTGACGCGTTTTGCACCTATGTCGGTAATGGATGCACTGCAGGTGCTCCAGTGAGACTCCCTATGCGAGATTAGATCATATCGATAGAGAATTTGATGGCGATCATTCTGACTTATCTAGATTCTCTGTACGATGAGTAGATCAAAAGTTATGCCCGAAAAACACGTTTTAACGCATTTTGCACCTATGTCGGTAGTGGATGCACTGTAGGTGCTCCAGTGAGACTCCCTATGCGAGATTAGATCATATCGATAGAGAATTTGATGGCGATCATTCTGGCATAGCTAGATTCTCTGTACGATGAGTAGATCAAAAGTTATGCCCGAAAAACACGTTTTAACGCATTTTGCACCTATGTCGGTAGTGGATGCACTGTAGGTGCTCCAGTGAGACTCCCTATGCGAGATAAGATCATATCGATAGAGAATTTGATGGCGATCATTCTGGCATAGCTAGATTCTCTGTACGATGAGTAGATCAAAAGTTATGCCCGAAAAACACGTTTTGACGCGTTTTGCACGGTATACGGTAATGGATGCACTGTAGGTGCTCCAGTGAGACTCCCTATGCGAGATTAGATCATATCGATAGAGAATTTGATGGCGATCATTCTGACTTATCTAGATTCTCTGTACGATGAGTAGGTCAAAAGTTATGCCCGAAAAACACGTTTTGACGCGTTTTGCACCTATGTCGGTAATGGATGCACTGCAGGTGCTCCAGTGAGACTCCCTATGCGAGATAAGATCATATCGATAGAGAATTTGATGGCGATCATTCTGGCATAGCTAGATTCTCTGTACGATGAGTAGATCAAAAGTTATGCCCGAAAAACACGTTTTGACGCGTTTTGCACGGTATACGGTAATGGATGCACTGTAGGTGCTCCAGTGAGACTCCCTATGCGAGATTAGATCATATCGATAGAGAATTTGATGGCGATCATTCTGGCATAGCTAGATTCTCTGTACGATGAGTAGATCAAAAGTTATGCCCGAAAAACACGTTTTGACGCGTTTTGCACGGTATACGGTAATGGATGCACTGTAGGTGCTCCAGTGAGACTACCTATGCGAGATTAGATCATATCGATAGAGAATTTGATGGCGATCATTCTGGCATAGCTAGATTCTCTGTACGATGAGTAGATCAAAAGTTATGCCCGAAAAACACGTTTTGACGCGTTTTGCACCTATGTCGGTAATGGATGCACTGCAGGTGCTCCAGTGAGACTCCCTATGCGAGATTAGATCATATCGATAGAGAATTTGATGGCGATCATTCAGACTTATCTAGATTCTCTGTACGATGAGTAGATCAAAAGTTATGCCCGAAAAACACGTTTTAACGCATTTTGCACCTATGTCGGTAGTGGATGCACTGTAGGTGCTCCAGTGAGACTCCCTATGCGAGATTAGATCATATCGATAGAGAATTTGATGGCGATCATTCTGGCATAGCTAGATTCTCTGTACGATGAGTAGATCAAAAGTTATGCCCGAAAAACACGTTTTAACGCATTTTGCACCTATGTCGGTAGTGGATGCACTGTAGGTGCTCCAGTGAGACTCCCTATGCGAGATTAGATCATATCGATAGAGAATTTGATGGCGATCATTCTGACTTATCTAGATTCTCTGTACGATGAGTAGGTCAAAAGTTATGCCCGAAAAACACGTTTTGACGCGTTTTGCACCTATGTCGGTAATGGATGCACTGCAGGTGCTCCAGTGAGACTCCCTATGCGAGATAAGATCATATCGATAGAGAATTTGATGGCGATCATTCTGGCATAGCTAGATTCTCTGTACGATGAGTAGATCAAAAGTTATGCCCGAAAAACACGTTTTGACGCGTTTTGCACCTATGTCGGTAATGGATGCACTGCAGGTGCTCCAGTGAGACTCCCTATGCGAGATAAGATCATATCGATAGAGAATTTGATGGCGATCATTCTGGCATAGCTAGATTCTCTGTACGATGAGTAGATCAAAAGTTATGCCCGAAAAACACGTTTTGACGCGTTTTGCACGGTATACGGTAATGGATGCACTGTAGGTGCTCCAGTGAGACTACCTATGCGAGATTAGATCATATCGATAGAGAATTTGATGGCGATCATTCTGGCATAGCTAGATTCTCTGTACGATGAGTAGATCAAAAGTTATGCCCGAAAAACACGTTTTGACGCGTTTTGCACCTATGTCGGTAGTGGATGCACTGTAGGTGCTCCAGTGAGACTCCCTATGCGAGATAAGATCATATCGATAGAGAATTTGATGGCGATCATTCTGGCATAGCTAGATTCTCTGTACGATGAGTAGATCAAAAGTTATGCCCGAAAAACACGTTTTAACGCATTTTGCACCTATGTCGGTAGTGGATGCACTGTAGGTGCTCCAGTGAGACTCCCTATGCGAGATAAGATCATATCGATAGAGAATTTGATGGCGATCATTCTGGCATAGCTAGATTCTCTGTACGATGAGTAGATCAAAAGTTATGCCCGAAAAACACGTTTTAACGCATTTTGCACCTATGTCGGTAGTGGATGCACTGTAGGTGCTCCAGTGAGACTCCCTATGCGAGATAAGATCATATCGATAGAGAATTTGATGGCGATCATTCTGGCATAGCTAGATTCTCTGTACGATGAGTAGATCAAAAGTTATGCCCGAAAAACACGTTTTAACGCATTTTGCACCTATGTCGGTAGTGGATGCACTGTAGGTGCTCCAGTGAGACTCCCTATGCGAGATAAGATCATATCGATAGAGAATTTGATGGCGATCATTCTGACTTATCTAGATTCTCTGTACGATGAGTAGGTCAAAAGTTATGCCCGAAAAACACGTTTTAACGCATTTTGCACCTATGTCGGTAGTGGATGCACTGTAGGTGCTCCAGTGAGACTCCCTATGCGAGATAAGATCATATCGATAGAGAATTTGATGGCGATCATTCTGGCATAGCTAGATTCTCTGTACGATGAGTAGATCAAAAGTTATGCCCGAAAAACACGTTTTAACGCATTTTGCACCTATGTCGGTAGTGGATGCACTGTAGGTGCTCCAGTGAGACTACCTATGCGAGATTAGATCATATCGATAGAGAATTTGATGGCGATCATTCTGGCATAGCTAGATTCTCTGTACGATGAGTAGATCAAAAGTTATGCCCGAAAAACACGTTTTGACGCGTTTTGCACGGTATACGGTAATGGATGCACTGTAGGTGCTCCAGTGAGACTACCTATGCGAGATTAGATCATATCGATAGAGAATTTGATGGCGATCATTCTGGCATAGCTAGATTCTCTGTACGATGAGTAGATCAAAAGTTATGCCCGAAAAACACGTTTTAACGCATTTTGCACCTATGTCGGTAGTGGATGCACTGTAGGTGCTCCAGTGAGACTCCCTATGCGAGATAAGATCATATCGATAGAGAATTTGATGGCGATCATTCTGACTTATCTAGATTCTCTGTACGATGAGTAGGTCAAAAGTTATGCCCGAAAAACACGTTTTAACGCATTTTGCACCTATGTCGGTAATGGATGCACTGTAGGTGCTCCAGTGAGACTCCCTATGCGAGATTAGATCATATCGATAGAGAATTTGATGGCGATCATTCTGGCATAGCTAGATTCTCTGTACGATGAGTAGATCAAAAGTTATGCCCGAAAAACACGTTTTGACGCGTTTTGCACGGTATACGGTAATGGATGCACTGTAGGTGCTCCAGTGAGACTACCTATGCGAGATTAGATCATATCGATAGAGAATTTGATGGCGATCATTCTGGCATAGCTAGATTCTCTGTACGATGAGTAGATCAAAAGTTATGCCCGAAAAACACGTTTTGACGCGTTTTGCACCTATGTCGGTAATGGATGCACTGCAGGTGCTCCAGTGAGACTCCCTATGCGAGATTAGATCATATCGATAGAGAATTTGATGGCGATCATTCTGACTTATCTAGATTCTCTGTACGATGAGTAGATCAAAAGTTATGCCCGAAAAACACGTTTTAACGCATTTTGCACCTATGTCGGTAGTGGATGCACTGTAGGTGCTCCAGTGAGACTCCCTATGCGAGATTAGATCATATCGATAGAGAATTTGATGGCGATCATTCTGGCATAGCTAGATTCTCTGTACGATGAGTAGATCAAAAGTTATGCCCGAAAAACACGTTTTGACGCGTTTTGCACGGTATACGGTAATGGATGCACTGTAGGTGCTCCAGTGAGACTACCTATGCGAGATTAGATCATATCGATAGAGAATTTGATGGCGATCATTCTGGCATAGCTAGATTCTCTGTACGATGAGTAGATCAAAAGTTATGCCCGAAAAACACGTTTTAACGCATTTTGCACCTATGTCGGTAGTGGATGCACTGTAGGTGCTCCAGTGAGACTCCCTATGCGAGATAAGATCATATCGATAGAGAATTTGATGGCGATCATTCTGACTTATCTAGATTCTCTGTACGATGAGTAGGTCAAAAGTTATGCCCGAAAAACACGTTTTAACGCATTTTGCACCTATGTCGGTAATGGATGCACTGTAGGTGCTCCAGTGAGACTCCCTATGCGAGATTAGATCATATCGATAGAGAATTTGATGGCGATCATTCTGGCATAGCTAGATTCTCTGTACGATGAGTAGATCAAAAGTTATGCCCGAAAAACACGTTTTGACGCGTTTTGCACGGTATACGGTAATGGATGCACTGTAGGTGCTCCAGTGAGACTACCTATGCGAGATTAGATCATATCGATAGAGAATTTGATGGCGATCATTCTGGCATAGCTAGATTCTCTGTACGATGAGTAGATCAAAAGTTATGCCCGAAAAACACGTTTTGACGCGTTTTGCACCTATGTCGGTAATGGATGCACTGCAGGTGCTCCAGTGAGACTCCCTATGCGAGATTAGATCATATCGATAGAGAATTTGATGGCGATCATTCTGACTTATCTAGATTCTCTGTACGATGAGTAGATCAAAAGTTATGCCCGAAAAACACGTTTTAACGCATTTTGCACCTATGTCGGTAGTGGATGCACTGTAGGTGCTCCAGTGAGACTCCCTATGCGAGATTAGATCATATCGATAGAGAATTTGATGGCGATCATTCTGGCATAGCTAGATTCTCTGTACGATGAGTAGATCAAAAGTTATGCCCGAAAAACACGTTTTAACGCATTTTGCACCTATGTCGGTAGTGGATGCACTGTAGGTGCTCCAGTGAGACTCCCTATGCGAGATAAGATCATATCGATAGAGAATTTGATGGCGATCATTCTGGCATAGCTAGATTCTCTGTACGATGAGTAGATCAAAAGTTATGCCCGAAAAACACGTTTTAACGCATTTTGCACCTATGTCGGTAGTGGATGCACTGTAGGTGCTCCAGTGAGACTCCCTATGCGAGATAAGATCATATCGATAGAGAATTTGATGGCGATCATTCTGGCATAGCTAGATTCTCTGTACGATGAGTAGATCAAAAGTTATGCCCGAAAAACACGTTTTGACGCGTTTTGCACGGTATACGGTAATGGATGCACTGTAGGTGCTCCAGTGAGACTACCTATGCGAGATTAGATCATATCGATAGAGAATTTGATGGCGATCATTCTGGCATAGCTAGATTCTCTGTACGATGAGTAGATCAAAAGTTATGCCCGAAAAACACGTTTTAACGCATTTTGCACCTATGTCGGTAGTGGATGCACTGTAGGTGCTCCAGTGAGACTCCCTATGCGAGATTAGATCATATCGATAGAGAATTTGATGGCGATCATTCTGACTTATCTAGATTCTCTGTACGATGAGTAGATCAAAAGTTATGCCCGAAAAACACGTTTTAACGCATTTTGCACCTATGTCGGTAGTGGATGCACTGTAGGTGCTCCAGTGAGACTCCCTATGCGAGATTAGATCATATCGATAGAGAATTTGATGGCGATCATTCTGGCATAGCTAGATTCTCTGTACGATGAGTAGATCAAAAGTTATGCCCGAAAAACACGTTTTAACGCATTTTGCACCTATGTCGGTAGTGGATGCACTGTAGGTGCTCCAGTGAGACTCCCTATGCGAGATAAGATCATATCGATAGAGAATTTGATGGCGATCATTCTGGCATAGCTAGATTCTCTGTACGATGAGTAGATCAAAAGTTATGCCCGAAAAACACGTTTTAACGCATTTTGCACCTATGTCGGTAGTGGATGCACTGTAGGTGCTCCAGTGAGACTCCCTATGCGAGATAAGATCATATCGATAGAGAATTTGATGGCGATCATTCTGGCATAGCTAGATTCTCTGTACGATGAGTAGATCAAAAGTTATGCCCGAAAAACACGTTTTGACGCGTTTTGCACGGTATACGGTAATGGATGCACTGTAGGTGCTCCAGTGAGACTACCTATGCGAGATTAGATCATATCGATAGAGAATTTGATGGCGATCATTCTGGCATAGCTAGATTCTCTGTACGATGAGTAGATCAAAAGTTATGCCCGAAAAACACGTTTTAACGCATTTTGCACCTATGTCGGTAGTGGATGCACTGTAGGTGCTCCAGTGAGACTACCTATGCGAGATTAGATCATATCGATAGAGAATTTGATGGCGATCATTCTGACTTATCTAGATTCTCTGTACGATGAGTAGATCAAAAGTTATGCCCGAAAAACACGTTTTAACGCATTTTGCACCTATGTCGGTAGTGGATGCACTGTAGGTGCTCCAGTGAGACTCCCTATGCGAGATTAGATCATATCGATAGAGAATTTGATGGCGATCATTCTGGCATAGCTAGATTCTCTGTACGATGAGTAGATCAAAAGTTATGCCCGAAAAACACGTTTTAACGCATTTTGCACCTATGTCGGTAGTGGATGCACTGTAGGTGCTCCAGTGAGACTCCCTATGCGAGATAAGATCATATCGATAGAGAATTTGATGGCGATCATTCTGGCATAGCTAGATTCTCTGTACGATGAGTAGATCAAAAGTTATGCCCGAAAAACACGTTTTAACGCATTTTGCACCTATGTCGGTAGTGGATGCACTGTAGGTGCTCCAGTGAGACTCCCTATGCGAGATAAGATCATATCGATAGAGAATTTGATGGCGATCATTCTGGCATAGCTAGATTCTCTGTACGATGAGTAGATCAAAAGTTATGCCCGAAAAACACGTTTTGACGCGTTTTGCACGGTATACGGTAATGGATGCACTGTAGGTGCTCCAGTGAGACTACCTATGCGAGATTAGATCATATCGATAGAGAATTTGATGGCGATCATTCTGGCATAGCTAGATTCTCTGTACGATGAGTAGATCAAAAGTTATGCCCGAAAAACACGTTTTAACGCATTTTGCACCTATGTCGGTAGTGGATGCACTGTAGGTGCTCCAGTGAGACTCCCTATGCGAGATAAGATCATATCGATAGAGAATTTGATGGCGATCATTCTGGCATAGCTAGATTCTCTGTACGATGAGTAGATCAAAAGTTATGCCCGAAAAACACGTTTTGACGCGTTTTGCACGGTATACGGTAATGGATGCACTGTAGGTGCTCCAGTGAGACTCCCTATGCGAGATAAGATCATATCGATAGAGAATTTGATGGCGATCATTCTGGCATAGCTAGATTCTCTGTACGATGAGTAGATCAAAAGTTATGCCCGAAAAACACGTTTTGACGCGTTTTGCACGGTATACGGTAATGGATGCACTGTAGGTGCTCCAGTGAGACTCCCTATGCGAGATTAGATCATATCGATAGAGAATTTGATGGCGATCATTCTGACTTATCTAGATTCTCTGTACGATGAGTAGATCAAAAGTTATGCCCGAAAAACACGTTTTAACGCATTTTGCACCTATGTCGGTAGTGGATGCACTGTAGGTGCTCCAGTGAGACTCCCTATGCGAGATTAGATCATATCGATAGAGAATTTGATGGCGATCATTCTGGCATAGCTAGATTCTCTGTACGATGAGTAGATCAAAAGTTATGCCCGAAAAACACGTTTTAACGCATTTTGCACCTATGTCGGTAGTGGATGCACTGTAGGTGCTCCAGTGAGACTCCCTATGCGAGATAAGATCATATCGATAGAGAATTTGATGGCGATCATTCTGGCATAGCTAGATTCTCTGTACGATGAGTAGATCAAAAGTTATGCCCGAAAAACACGTTTTAACGCATTTTGCACCTATGTCGGTAGTGGATGCACTGTAGGTGCTCCAGTGAGACTCCCTATGCGAGATAAGATCATATCGATAGAGAATTTGATGGCGATCATTCTGGCATAGCTAGATTCTCTGTACGATGAGTAGATCAAAAGTTATGCCCGAAAAACACGTTTTGACGCGTTTTGCACGGTATACGGTAATGGATGCACTGTAGGTGCTCCAGTGAGACTACCTATGCGAGATTAGATCATATCGATAGAGAATTTGATGGCGATCATTCTGGCATAGCTAGATTCTCTGTACGATGAGTAGATCAAAAGTTATGCCCGAAAAACACGTTTTAACGCATTTTGCACCTATGTCGGTAGTGGATGCACTGTAGGTGCTCCAGTGAGACTCCCTATGCGAGATAAGATCATATCGATAGAGAATTTGATGGCGATCATTCTGGCATAGCTAGATTCTCTGTACGATGAGTAGATCAAAAGTTATGCCCGAAAAACACGTTTTGACGCGTTTTGCACGGTATACGGTAATGGATGCACTGTAGGTGCTCCAGTGAGACTCCCTATGCGAGATTAGATCATATCGATAGAGAATTTGATGGCGATCATTCTGACTTATCTAGATTCTCTGTACGATGAGTAGGTCAAAAGTTATGCCCGAAAAACACGTTTTGACGCGTTTTGCACCTATGTCGGTAATGGATGCACTGCAGGTGCTCCAGTGAGACTCCCTATGCGAGATTAGATCATATCGATAGAGAATTTGATGGCGATCATTCTGGCATAGCTAGATTCTCTGTACGATGAGTAGATCAAAAGTTATGCCCGAAAAACACGTTTTGACGCGTTTTGCACGGTATACGGTAATGGATGCACTGTAGGTGCTCCAGTGAGACTACCTATGCGAGATTAGATCATATCGATAGAGAATTTGATGGCGATCATTCTGGCATAGCTAGATTCTCTGTACGATGAGTAGATCAAAAGTTATGCCCGAAAAACACGTTTTGACGCGTTTTGCACCTATGTCGGTAATGGATGCACTGCAGGTGCTCCAGTGAGACTCCCTATGCGAGATTAGATCATATCGATAGAGAATTTGATGGCGATCATTCTGACTTATCTAGATTCTCTGTACGATGAGTAGATCAAAAGTTATGCCCGAAAAACACGTTTTAACGCATTTTGCACCTATGTCGGTAGTGGATGCACTGTAGGTGCTCCAGTGAGACTCCCTATGCGAGATTAGATCATATCGATAGAGAATTTGATGGCGATCATTCTGGCATAGCTAGATTCTCTGTACGATGAGTAGATCAAAAGTTATGCCCGAAAAACACGTTTTAACGCATTTTGCACCTATGTCGGTAGTGGATGCACTGTAGGTGCTCCAGTGAGACTCCCTATGCGAGATAAGATCATATCGATAGAGAATTTGATGGCGATCATTCTGACTTATCTAGATTCTCTGTACGATGAGTAGGTCAAAAGTTATGCCCGAAAAACACGTTTTGACGCGTTTTGCACCTATGTCGGTAATGGATGCACTGCAGGTGCTCCAGTGAGACTCCCTATGCGAGATTAGATCATATCGATAGAGAATTTGATGGCGATCATTCTGGCATAGCTAGATTCTCTGTACGATGAGTAGATCAAAAGTTATGCCCGAAAAACACGTTTTAACGCGTTTTGCACGGTATACGGTAATGGATGCACTGTAGGTGCTCCAGTGAGACTACCTATGCGAGATTAGATCATATCGATAGAGAATTTGATGGCGATCATTCTGGCATAGCTAGATTCTCTGTACGATGAGTAGATCAAAAGTTATGCCCGAAAAACACGTTTTGACGCGTTTTGCACCTATGTCGGTAATGGATGCACTGCAGGTGCTCCAGTGAGACTCCCTATGCGAGATTAGATCATATCGATAGAGAATTTGATGGCGATCATTCTGACTTATCTAGATTCTCTGTACGATGAGTAGATCAAAAGTTATGCCCGAAAAACACGTTTTAACGCATTTTGCACCTATGTCGGTAGTGGATGCACTGTAGGTGCTCCAGTGAGACTCCCTATGCGAGATTAGATCATATCGATAGAGAATTTGATGGCGATCATTCTGGCATAGCTAGATTCTCTGTACGATGAGTAGATCAAAAGTTATGCCCGAAAAACACGTTTTAACGCATTTTGCACCTATGTCGGTAGTGGATGCACTGTAGGTGCTCCAGTGAGACTCCCTATGCGAGATAAGATCATATCGATAGAGAATTTGATGGCGATCATTCTGACTTATCTAGATTCTCTGTACGATGAGTAGGTCAAAAGTTATGCCCGAAAAACACGTTTTGACGCGTTTTGCACCTATGTCGGTAATGGATGCACTGCAGGTGCTCCAGTGAGACTCCCTATGCGAGATTAGATCATATCGATAGAGAATTTGATGGCGATCATTCTGACTTATCTAGATTCTCTGTACGATGAGTAGATCAAAAGTTATGCCCGAAAAACACGTTTTAACGCATTTTGCACCTATGTCGGTAGTGGATGCACTGTAGGTGCTCCAGTGAGACTCCCTATGCGAGATTAGATCATATCGATAGAGAATTTGATGGCGATCATTCTGGCATAGCTAGATTCTCTGTACGATGAGTAGATCAAAAGTTATGCCCGAAAAACACGTTTTAACGCATTTTGCACCTATGTCGGTAGTGGATGCACTGTAGGTGCTCCAGTGAGACTCCCTATGCGAGATAAGATCATATCGATAGAGAATTTGATGGCGATCATTCTGGCATAGCTAGATTCTCTGTACGATGAGTAGATCAAAAGTTATGCCCGAAAAACACGTTTTAACGCATTTTGCACCTATGTCGGTAGTGGATGCACTGTAGGTGCTCCAGTGAGACTCCCTATGCGAGATAAGATCATATCGATAGAGAATTTGATGGCGATCATTCTGGCATAGCTAGATTCTCTGTACGATGAGTAGATCAAAAGTTATGCCCGAAAAACACGTTTTAACGCATTTTGCACCTATGTCGGTAGTGGATGCACTGTAGGTGCTCCAGTGAGACTCCCTATGCGAGATTAGATCATATCGATAGAGAATTTGATGGCGATCATTCTGGCATAGCTAGATTCTCTGTACGATGAGTAGATCAAAAGTTATGCCCGAAAAACACGTTTTAACGCATTTTGCACCTATGTCGGTAGTGGATGCACTGTAGGTGCTCCAGTGAGACTCCCTATGCGAGATTAGATCATATCGATAGAGAATTTGATGGCGATCATTCTGGCATAGCTAGATTCTCTGTACGATGAGTAGATCAAAAGTTATGCCCGAAAAACACGTTTTAACGCATTTTGCACCTATGTCGGTAGTGGATGCACTGTAGGTGCTCCAGTGAGACTCCCTATGCGAGATAAGATCATATCGATAGAGAATTTGATGGCGATCATTCTGGCATAGCTAGATTCTCTGTACGATGAGTAGATCAAAAGTTATGCCCGAAAAACACGTTTTAACGCATTTTGCACCTATGTCGGTAGTGGATGCACTGTAGGTGCTCCAGTGAGACTCCCTATGCGAGATAAGATCATATCGATAGAGAATTTGATGGCGATCATTCTGGCATAGCTAGATTCTCTGTACGATGAGTAGATCAAAAGTTATGCCCGAAAAACACGTTTTGACGCGTTTTGCACGGTATACGGTAATGGATGCACTGTAGGTGCTCCAGTGAGACTCCCTATGCGAGATTAGATCATATCGATAGAGAATTTGATGGCGATCATTCTGACTTATCTAGATTCTCTGTACGATGAGTAGGTCAAAAGTTATGCCCGAAAAACACGTTTTGACGCGTTTTGCACCTATGTCGGTAATGGATGCACTGCAGGTGCTCCAGTGAGACTCCCTATGCGAGATTAGATCATATCGATAGAGAATTTGATGGCGATCATTCTGGCATAGCTAGATTCTCTGTACGATGAGTAGATCAAAAGTTATGCCCGAAAAACACGTTTTGACGCGTTTTGCACGGTATACGGTAATGGATGCACTGTAGGTGCTCCAGTGAGACTACCTATGCGAGATTAGATCATATCGATAGAGAATTTGATGGCGATCATTCTGGCATAGCTAGATTCTCTGTACGATGAGTAGATCAAAAGTTATGCCCGAAAAACACGTTTTGACGCGTTTTGCACCTATGTCGGTAATGGATGCACTGCAGGTGCTCCAGTGAGACTCCCTATGCGAGATTAGATCATATCGATAGAGAATTTGATGGCGATCATTCTGACTTATCTAGATTCTCTGTACGATGAGTAGATCAAAAGTTATGCCCGAAAAACACGTTTTAACGCATTTTGCACCTATGTCGGTAGTGGATGCACTGTAGGTGCTCCAGTGAGACTCCCTATGCGAGATTAGATCATATCGATAGAGAATTTGATGGCGATCATTCTGGCATAGCTAGATTCTCTGTACGATGAGTAGATCAAAAGTTATGCCCGAAAAACACGTTTTAACGCATTTTGCACCTATGTCGGTAGTGGATGCACTGTAGGTGCTCCAGTGAGACTCCCTATGCGAGATAAGATCATATCGATAGAGAATTTGATGGCGATCATTCTGACTTATCTAGATTCTCTGTACGATGAGTAGGTCAAAAGTTATGCCCGAAAAACACGTTTTGACGCGTTTTGCACCTATGTCGGTAATGGATGCACTGCAGGTGCTCCAGTGAGACTCCCTATGCGAGATTAGATCATATCGATAGAGAATTTGATGGCGATCATTCTGGCATAGCTAGATTCTCTGTACGATGAGTAGATCAAAAGTTATGCCCGAAAAACACGTTTTGACGCGTTTTGCACGGTATACGGTAATGGATGCACTGTAGGTGCTCCAGTGAGACTACCTATGCGAGATTAGATCATATCGATAGAGAATTTGATGGCGATCATTCTGGCATAGCTAGATTCTCTGTACGATGAGTAGATCAAAAGTTATGCCCGAAAAACACGTTTTGACGCGTTTTGCACCTATGTCGGTAATGGATGCACTGCAGGTGCTCCAGTGAGACTCCCTATGCGAGATTAGATCATATCGATAGAGAATTTGATGGCGATCATTCTGACTTATCTAGATTCTCTGTACGATGAGTAGATCAAAAGTTATGCCCGAAAAACACGTTTTAACGCATTTTGCACCTATGTCGGTAGTGGATGCACTGTAGGTGCTCCAGTGAGACTCCCTATGCGAGATTAGATCATATCGATAGAGAATTTGATGGCGATCATTCTGGCATAGCTAGATTCTCTGTACGATGAGTAGATCAAAAGTTATGCCCGAAAAACACGTTTTAACGCATTTTGCACCTATGTCGGTAGTGGATGCACTGTAGGTGCTCCAGTGAGACTCCCTATGCGAGATTAGATCATATCGATAGAGAATTTGATGGCGATCATTCTGGCATAGCTAGATTCTCTGTACGATGAGTAGATCAAAAGTTATGCCCGAAAAACACGTTTTAACGCATTTTGCACCTATGTCGGTAGTGGATGCACTGTAGGTGCTCCAGTGAGACTCCCTATGCGAGATAAGATCATATCGATAGAGAATTTGATGGCGATCATTCTGGCATAGCTAGATTCTCTGTACGATGAGTAGATCAAAAGTTATGCCCGAAAAACACGTTTTAACGCATTTTGCACCTATGTCGGTAGTGGATGCACTGTAGGTGCTCCAGTGAGACTCCCTATGCGAGATAAGATCATATCGATAGAGAATTTGATGGCGATCATTCTGGCATAGCTAGATTCTCTGTACGATGAGTAGATCAAAAGTTATGCCCGAAAAACACGTTTTAACGCATTTTGCACCTATGTCGGTAGTGGATGCACTGTAGGTGCTCCAGTGAGACTCCCTATGCGAGATTAGATCATATCGATAGAGAATTTGATGGCGATCATTCTGGCATAGCTAGATTCTCTGTACGATGAGTAGATCAAAAGTTATGCCCGAAAAACACGTTTTAACGCATTTTGCACCTATGTCGGTAGTGGATGCACTGTAGGTGCTCCAGTGAGACTCCCTATGCGAGATTAGATCATATCGATAGAGAATTTGATGGCGATCATTCTGGCATAGCTAGATTCTCTGTACGATGAGTAGATCAAAAGTTATGCCCGAAAAACACGTTTTAACGCATTTTGCACCTATGTCGGTAGTGGATGCACTGTAGGTGCTCCAGTGAGACTCCCTATGCGAGATAAGATCATATCGATAGAGAATTTGATGGCGATCATTCTGGCATAGCTAGATTCTCTGTACGATGAGTAGATCAAAAGTTATGCCCGAAAAACACGTTTTAACGCATTTTGCACCTATGTCGGTAGTGGATGCACTGTAGGTGCTCCAGTGAGACTCCCTATGCGAGATAAGATCATATCGATAGAGAATTTGATGGCGATCATTCTGGCATAGCTAGATTCTCTGTACGATGAGTAGATCAAAAGTTATGCCCGAAAAACACGTTTTGACGCGTTTTGCACGGTATACGGTAATGGATGCACTGTAGGTGCTCCAGTGAGACTCCCTATGCGAGATTAGATCATATCGATAGAGAATTTGATGGCGATCATTCTGACTTATCTAGATTCTCTGTACGATGAGTAGGTCAAAAGTTATGCCCGAAAAACACGTTTTGACGCGTTTTGCACCTATGTCGGTAATGGATGCACTGCAGGTGCTCCAGTGAGACTCCCTATGCGAGATTAGATCATATCGATAGAGAATTTGATGGCGATCATTCTGGCATAGCTAGATTCTCTGTACGATGAGTAGATCAAAAGTTATGCCCGAAAAACACGTTTTGACGCGTTTTGCACGGTATACGGTAATGGATGCACTGTAGGTGCTCCAGTGAGACTACCTATGCGAGATTAGATCATATCGATAGAGAATTTGATGGCGATCATTCTGGCATAGCTAGATTCTCTGTACGATGAGTAGATCAAAAGTTATGCCCGAAAAACACGTTTTGACGCGTTTTGCACCTATGTCGGTAATGGATGCACTGCAGGTGCTCCAGTGAGACTCCCTATGCGAGATTAGATCATATCGATAGAGAATTTGATGGCGATCATTCTGACTTATCTAGATTCTCTGTACGATGAGTAGATCAAAAGTTATGCCCGAAAAACACGTTTTAACGCATTTTGCACCTATGTCGGTAGTGGATGCACTGTAGGTGCTCCAGTGAGACTCCCTATGCGAGATTAGATCATATCGATAGAGAATTTGATGGCGATCATTCTGGCATAGCTAGATTCTCTGTACGATGAGTAGATCAAAAGTTATGCCCGAAAAACACGTTTTAACGCATTTTGCACCTATGTCGGTAGTGGATGCACTGTAGGTGCTCCAGTGAGACTCCCTATGCGAGATAAGATCATATCGATAGAGAATTTGATGGCGATCATTCTGACTTATCTAGATTCTCTGTACGATGAGTAGGTCAAAAGTTATGCCCGAAAAACACGTTTTGACGCGTTTTGCACCTATGTCGGTAATGGATGCACTGCAGGTGCTCCAGTGAGACTCCCTATGCGAGATTAGATCATATCGATAGAGAATTTGATGGCGATCATTCTGACTTATCTAGATTCTCTGTACGATGAGTAGATCAAAAGTTATGCCCGAAAAACACGTTTTAACGCATTTTGCACCTATGTCGGTAGTGGATGCACTGTAGGTGCTCCAGTGAGACTCCCTATGCGAGATTAGATCATATCGATAGAGAATTTGATGGCGATCATTCTGGCATAGCTAGATTCTCTGTACGATGAGTAGATCAAAAGTTATGCCCGAAAAACACGTTTTAACGCATTTTGCACCTATGTCGGTAGTGGATGCACTGTAGGTGCTCCAGTGAGACTCCCTATGCGAGATTAGATCATATCGATAGAGAATTTGATGGCGATCATTCTGGCATAGCTAGATTCTCTGTACGATGAGTAGATCAAAAGTTATGCCCGAAAAACACGTTTTAACGCATTTTGCACCTATGTCGGTAGTGGATGCACTGTAGGTGCTCCAGTGAGACTCCCTATGCGAGATAAGATCATATCGATAGAGAATTTGATGGCGATCATTCTGACTTATCTAGATTCTCTGTACGATGAGTAGGTCAAAAGTTATGCCCGAAAAACACGTTTTGACGCGTTTTGCACCTATGTCGGTAATGGATGCACTGCAGGTGCTCCAGTGAGACTCCCTATGCGAGATTAGATCATATCGATAGAGAATTTGATGGCGATCATTCTGACTTATCTAGATTCTCTGTACGATGAGTAGATCAAAAGTTATGCCCGAAAAACACGTTTTAACGCATTTTGCACCTATGTCGGTAGTGGATGCACTGTAGGTGCTCCAGTGAGACTCCCTATGCGAGATTAGATCATATCGATAGAGAATTTGATGGCGATCATTCTGGCATAGCTAGATTCTCTGTACGATGAGTAGATCAAAAGTTATGCCCGAAAAACACGTTTTAACGCATTTTGCACCTATGTCGGTAGTGGATGCACTGTAGGTGCTCCAGTGAGACTCCCTATGCGAGATAAGATCATATCGATAGAGAATTTGATGGCGATCATTCTGGCATAGCTAGATTCTCTGTACGATGAGTAGATCAAAAGTTATGCCCGAAAAACACGTTTTAACGCATTTTGCACCTATGTCGGTAGTGGATGCACTGTAGGTGCTCCAGTGAGACTCCCTATGCGAGATAAGATCATATCGATAGAGAATTTGATGGCGATCATTCTGGCATAGCTAGATTCTCTGTACGATGAGTAGATCAAAAGTTATGCCCGAAAAACACGTTTTAACGCATTTTGCACCTATGTCGGTAGTGGATGCACTGTAGGTGCTCCAGTGAGACTCCCTATGCGAGATAAGATCATATCGATAGAGAATTTGATGGCGATCATTCTGGCATAGCTAGATTCTCTGTACGATGAGTAGATCAAAAGTTATGCCCGAAAAACACGTTTTGACGCGTTTTGCACGGTATACGGTAATGGATGCACTGTAGGTGCTCCAGTGAGACTCCCTATGCGAGATTAGATCATATCGATAGAGAATTTGATGGCGATCATTCTGACTTATCTAGATTCTCTGTACGATGAGTAGGTCAAAAGTTATGCCCGAAAAACACGTTTTGACGCGTTTTGCACCTATGTCGGTAATGGATGCACTGCAGGTGCTCCAGTGAGACTCCCTATGCGAGATTAGATCATATCGATAGAGAATTTGATGGCGATCATTCTGGCATAGCTAGATTCTCTGTACGATGAGTAGATCAAAAGTTATGCCCGAAAAACACGTTTTGACGCGTTTTGCACGGTATACGGTAATGGATGCACTGTAGGTGCTCCAGTGAGACTACCTATGCGAGATTAGATAATATCGATAGAGAATTTGATGGCGATCATTCTGGCATAGCTAGATTCTCTGTACGATGAGTAGATCAAAAGTTATGCCCGAAAAACACGTTTTGACGCGTTTTGCACCTATGTCGGTAATGGATGCACTGCAGGTGCTCCAGTGAGACTCCCTATGCGAGATTAGATCATATCGATAGAGAATTTGATGGCGATCATTCTGACTTATCTAGATTCTCTGTACGATGAGTAGATCAAAAGTTATGCCCGAAAAACACGTTTTAACGCATTTTGCACCTATGTCGGTAGTGGATGCACTGTAGGTGCTCCAGTGAGACTCCCTATGCGAGATTAGATCATATCGATAGAGAATTTGATGGCGATCATTCTGGCATAGCTAGATTCTCTGTACGATGAGTAGATCAAAAGTTATGCCCGAAAAACACGTTTTAACGCATTTTGCACCTATGTCGGTAGTGGATGCACTGTAGGTGCTCCAGTGAGACTCCCTATGCGAGATTAGATCATATCGATAGAGAATTTGATGGCGATCATTCTGGCATAGCTAGATTCTCTGTACGATGAGTAGATCAAAAGTTATGCCCGAAAAACACGTTTTAACGCATTTTGCACCTATGTCGGTAGTGGATGCACTGTAGGTGCTCCAGTGAGACTCCCTATGCGAGATTAGATCATATCGATAGAGAATTTGATGGCGATCATTCTGGCATAGCTAGATTCTCTGTACGATGAGTAGATCAAAAGTTATGCCCGAAAAACACGTTTTGACGCGTTTTGCACGGTATACGGTAATGGATGCACTGTAGGTGCTCCAGTGAGACTCCCTATGCGAGATTAGATCATATCGATAGAGAATTTGATGGCGATCATTCTGACTTATCTAGATTCTCTGTACGATGAGTAGGTCAAAAGTTATGCCCGAAAAACACGTTTTGACGCGTTTTGCACCTATGTCGGTAATGGATGCACTGCAGGTGCTCCAGTGAGACTCCCTATGCGAGATAAGATCATATCGATAGAGAATTTGATGGCGATCATTCTGGCATAGCTAGATTCTCTGTACGATGAGTAGATCAAAAGTTATGCCCGAAAAACACGTTTTGACGCGTTTTGCACGGTATACGGTAATGGATGCACTGTAGGTGCTCCAGTGAGACTCCCTATGCGAGATTAGATCATATCGATAGAGAATTTGATGGCGATCATTCTGGCATAGCTAGATTCTCTGTACGATGAGTAGATCAAAAGTTATGCCCGAAAAACACGTTTTGACGCGTTTTGCACGGTATACGGTAATGGATGCACTGTAGGTGCTCCAGTGAGACTACCTATGCGAGATTAGATCATATCGATAGAGAATTTGATGGCGATCATTCTGGCATAGCTAGATTCTCTGTACGATGAGTAGATCAAAAGTTATGCCCGAAAAACACGTTTTGACGCGTTTTGCACCTATGTCGGTAATGGATGCACTGCAGGTGCTCCAGTGAGACTCCCTATGCGAGATTAGATCATATCGATAGAGAATTTGATGGCGATCATTCTGACTTATCTAGATTCTCTGTACGATGAGTAGATCAAAAGTTATGCCCGAAAAACACGTTTTAACGCATTTTGCACCTATGTCGGTAGTGGATGCACTGTAGGTGCTCCAGTGAGACTCCCTATGCGAGATTAGATCATATCGATAGAGAATTTGATGGCGATCATTCTGGCATAGCTAGATTCTCTGTACGATGAGTAGATCAAAAGTTATGCCCGAAAAACACGTTTTAACGCATTTTGCACCTATGTCGGTAGTGGATGCACTGTAGGTGCTCCAGTGAGACTCCCTATGCGAGATAAGATCATATCGATAGAGAATTTGATGGCGATCATTCTGACTTATCTAGATTCTCTGTACGATGAGTAGGTCAAAAGTTATGCCCGAAAAACACGTTTTGACGCGTTTTGCACCTATGTCGGTAATGGATGCACTGCAGGTGCTCCAGTGAGACTCCCTATGCGAGATTAGATCATATCGATAGAGAATTTGATGGCGATCATTCTGACTTATCTAGATTCTCTGTACGATGAGTAGATCAAAAGTTATGCCCGAAAAACACGTTTTAACGCATTTTGCACCTATGTCGGTAGTGGATGCACTGTAGGTGCTCCAGTGAGACTCCCTATGCGAGATTAGATCATATCGATAGAGAATTTGATGGCGATCATTCTGGCATAGCTAGATTCTCTGTACGATGAGTAGATCAAAAGTTATGCCCGAAAAACACGTTTTGACGCGTTTTGCACGGTATACGGTAATGGATGCACTGTAGGTGCTCCAGTGAGACTACCTATGCGAGATTAGATCATATCGATAGAGAATTTGATGGCGATCATTCTGGCATAGCTAGATTCTCTGTACGATGAGTAGATCAAAAGTTATGCCCGAAAAACACGTTTTGACGCGTTTTGCACCTATGTCGGTAATGGATGCACTGCAGGTGCTCCAGTGAGACTCCCTATGCGAGATTAGATCATATCGATAGAGAATTTGATGGCGATCATTCTGACTTATCTAGATTCTCTGTACGATGAGTAGATCAAAAGTTATGCCCGAAAAACACGTTTTAACGCATTTTGCACCTATGTCGGTAGTGGATGCACTGTAGGTGCTCCAGTGAGACTCCCTATGCGAGATTAGATCATATCGATAGAGAATTTGATGGCGATCATTCTGGCATAGCTAGATTCTCTGTACGATGAGTAGATCAAAAGTTATGCCCGAAAAACACGTTTTAACGCATTTTGCACCTATGTCGGTAGTGGATGCACTGTAGGTGCTCCAGTGAGACTCCCTATGCGAGATAAGATCATATCGATAGAGAATTTGATGGCGATCATTCTGACTTATCTAGATTCTCTGTACGATGAGTAGGTCAAAAGTTATGCCCGAAAAACACGTTTTGACGCGTTTTGCACCTATGTCGGTAATGGATGCACTGCAGGTGCTCCAGTGAGACTCCCTATGCGAGATAAGATCATATCGATAGAGAATTTGATGGCGATCATTCTGACTTATCTAGATTCTCTGTACGATGAGTAGGTCAAAAGTTATGCCCGAAAAACACGTTTTAACGCATTTTGCACCTATGTCGGTAGTGGATGCACTGTAGGTGCTCCAGTGAGACTCCCTATGCGAGATAAGATCATATCGATAGAGAATTTGATGGCGATCATTCTGACTTATCTAGATTCTCTGTACGATGAGTAGATCAAAAGTTATGCCCGAAAAACACGTTTTAACGCATTTTGCACCTATGTCGGTAGTGGATGCACTGTAGGTGCTCCAGTGAGACTCCCTATGCGAGATTAGATCATATCGATAGAGAATTTGATGGCGATCATTCTGGCATAGCTAGATTCTCTGTACGATGAGTAGATCAAAAGTTATGCCCGAAAAACACGTTTTGACGCGTTTTGCACGGTATACGGTAATGGATGCACTGTAGGTGCTCCAGTGAGACTACCTATGCGAGATTAGATCATATCGATAGAGAATTTGATGGCGATCATTCTGGCATAGCTAGATTCTCTGTACGATGAGTAGATCAAAAGTTATGCCCGAAAAACACGTTTTGACGCGTTTTGCACCTATGTCGGTAATGGATGCACTGCAGGTGCTCCAGTGAGACTCCCTATGCGAGATTAGATCATATCGATAGAGAATTTGATGGCGATCATTCTGACTTATCTAGATTCTCTGTACGATGAGTAGATCAAAAGTTATGCCCGAAAAACACGTTTTAACGCATTTTGCACCTATGTCGGTAGTGGATGCACTGTAGGTGCTCCAGTGAGACTCCCTATGCGAGATTAGATCATATCGATAGAGAATTTGATGGCGATCATTCTGGCATAGCTAGATTCTCTGTACGATGAGTAGATCAAAAGTTATGCCCGAAAAACACGTTTTAACGCATTTTGCACCTATGTCGGTAGTGGATGCACTGTAGGTGCTCCAGTGAGACTCCCTATGCGAGATAAGATCATATCGATAGAGAATTTGATGGCGATCATTCTGACTTATCTAGATTCTCTGTACGATGAGTAGGTCAAAAGTTATGCCCGAAAAACACGTTTTGACGCGTTTTGCACCTATGTCGGTAATGGATGCACTGCAGGTGCTCCAGTGAGACTCCCTATGCGAGATAAGATCATATCGATAGAGAATTTGATGGCGATCATTCTGGCATAGCTAGATTCTCTGTACGATGAGTAGATCAAAAGTTATGCCCGAAAAACACGTTTTGACGCGTTTTGCACGGTATACGGTAATGGATGCACTGTAGGTGCTCCAGTGAGACTCCCTATGCGAGATTAGATCATATCGATAGAGAATTTGATGGCGATCATTCTGGCATAGCTAGATTCTCTGTACGATGAGTAGATCAAAAGTTATGCCCGAAAAACACGTTTTGACGCGTTTTGCACCTATGTCGGTAATGGATGCACTGCAGGTGCTCCAGTGAGACTCCCTATGCGAGATTAGATCATATCGATAGAGAATTTGATGGCGATCATTCTGACTTATCTAGATTCTCTGTACGATGAGTAGATCAAAAGTTATGCCCGAAAAACACGTTTTAACGCATTTTGCACCTATGTCGGTAGTGGATGCACTGTAGGTGCTCCAGTGAGACTCCCTATGCGAGATAAGATCATATCGATAGAGAATTTGATGGCGATCATTCTGACTTATCTAGATTCTCTGTACGATGAGTAGGTCAAAAGTTATGCCCGAAAAACACGTTTTGACGCGTTTTGCACCTATGTCGGTAATGGATGCACTGCAGGTGCTCCAGTGAGACTCCCTATGCGAGATAAGATCATATCGATAGAGAATTTGATGGCGATCATTCTGCCTTATCTAGATTCTCTGTACGATGAGTAGGTCAAAAGTTATGCCCGAAAAACACGTTTTAACGCATTTTGCACCTATGTCGGTAGTGGATGCACTGTAGGTGCTCCAGTGAGACTCCCTATGCGAGATAAGATCATATCGATAGAGAATTTGATGGCGATCATTCTGGCATAGCTAGATTCTCTGTACGATGAGTAGATCAAAAGTTATGCCCGAAAAACACGTTTTGACGCGTTTTGCACGGTATACGGTAATGGATGCACTGTAGGTGCTCCAGTGAGACTCCCTATGCGAGATTAGATCATATCGATAGAGAATTTGATGGCGATCATTCTGGCATAGCTAGATTCTCTGTACGATGAGTAGATCAAAAGTTATGCCCGAAAAACACGTTTTAACGCATTTTGCACCTATGTCGGTAGTGGATGCACTGTATGTGCTCCAGTGAGACTCCCTATGCGAGATTAGATCATATCGATAGAGAATTTGATGGCGATCATTCTGGCATAGCTAGATTCTCTGTACGATGAGTAGATCAAAAGTTATGCCCGAAAAACACGTTTTAACGCATTTTGCACCTATGTCGGTAGTGGATGCACTGTAGGTGCTCCAGTGAGACTCCCTATGCGAGATAAGATCATATCGATAGAGAATTTGATGGCGATCATTCTGACTTATCTAGATTCTCTGTACGATGAGTAGATCAAAAGTTATGCCCGAAAAACACGTTTTAACGCATTTTGCACCTATGTCGGTAGTGGATGCACTGTAGGTGCTCCAGTGAGACTCCCTATGCGAGATAAGATCATATCGATAGAGAATTTGATGGCGATCATTCTGACTTATCTAGATTCTCTGTACGATGAGTAGGTCAAAAGTTATGCCCGAAAAACACGTTTTGACGCGTTTTGCACCTATGTCGGTAATGGATGCACTGCAGGTGCTCCAGTGAGACTCCCTATGCGAGATAAGATCATATCGATAGAGAATTTGATGGCGATCATTCTGGCATAGCTAGATTCTCTGTACGATGAGTAGATCAAAAGTTATGCCCGAAAAACACGTTTTGACGCGTTTTGCACCTATGTCGGTAATGGATGCACTGCAGGTGCTCCAGTGAGACTCCCTATGCGAGATTAGATCATATCGATAGAGAATTTGATGGCGATCATTCTGACTTATCTAGATTCTCTGTACGATGAGTAGATCAAAAGTTATGCCCGAAAAACACGTTTTAACGCATTTTGCACCTATGTCGGTAGTGGATGCACTGTAGGTGCTCCAGTGAGACTCCCTATGCGAGATTAGATCATATCGATAGAGAATTTGATGGCGATCATTCTGGCATAGCTAGATTCTCTGTACGATGAGTAGATCAAAAGTTATGCCCGAAAAACACGTTTTAACGCATTTTGCACCTATGTCGGTAGTGGATGCACTGTAGGTGCTCCAGTGAGACTCCCTATGCGAGATAAGATCATATCGATAGAGAATTTGATGGCGATCATTCTGACTTATCTAGATTCTCTGTACGATGAGTAGATCAAAAGTTATGCCCGAAAAACACGTTTTAACGCATTTTGCACCTATGTCGGTAGTGGATGCACTGTAGGTGCTCCAGTGAGACTCCCTATGCGAGATAAGATCATATCGATAGAGAATTTGATGGCGATCATTCTGACTTATCTAGATTCTCTGTACGATGAGTAGGTCAAAAGTTATGCCCGAAAAACACGTTTTGACGCGTTTTGCACCTATGTCGGTAATGGATGCACTGCAGGTGCTCCAGTGAGACTCCCTATGCGAGATAAGATCATATCGATAGAGAATTTGATGGCGATCATTCTGGCATAGCTAGATTCTCTGTACGATGAGTAGATCAAAAGTTATGCCCGAAAAACACGTTTTGACGCGTTTTGCACCTATGTCGGTAATGGATGCACTGCAGGTGCTCCAGTGAGACTCCCTATGCGAGATTAGATCATATCGATAGAGAATTTGATGGCGATCATTCTGACTTATCTAGATTCTCTGTACGATGAGTAGATCAAAAGTTATGCCCGAAAAACACGTTTTAACGCATTTTGCACCTATGTCGGTAGTGGATGCACTGTAGGTGCTCCAGTGAGACTCCCTATGCGAGATTAGATCATATCGATAGAGAATTTGATGGCGATCATTCTGACTTATCTAGATTCTCTGTACGATGAGTAGATCAAAAGTTATGCCCGAAAAACACGTTTTGACGCGTTTTGCACGGTATACGGTAATGGATGCACTGTAGGTGCTCCAGTGAGACTCCCTATGCGAGATTAGATCATATCGATAGAGAATTTGATGGCGATCATTCTGACTTATCTAGATTCTCTGTACGATGAGTAGATCAAAAGTTATGCCCGAAAAACACGTTTTAACGCATTTTGCACCTATGTCGGTAGTGGATGCACTGTAGGTGCTCCAGTGAGACTCCCTATGCGAGATTAGATCATATCGATAGAGAATTTGATGGCGATCATTCTGGCATAGCTAGATTCTCTGTACGATGAGTAGATCAAAAGTTATGCCCGAAAAACACGTTTTGACGCGTTTTGCACGGTATACGGTAATGGATGCACTGTAGGTGCTCCAGTGAGACTACCTATGCGAGATTAGATCATATCGATAGAGAATTTGATGGCGATCATTCTGGCATAGCTAGATTCTCTGTACGATGAGTAGATCAAAAGTTATGCCCGAAAAACACGTTTTGACGCGTTTTGCACCTATGTCGGTAATGGATGCACTGCAGGTGCTCCAGTGAGACTCCCTATGCGAGATTAGATCATATCGATAGAGAATTTGATGGCGATCATTCTGACTTATCTAGATTCTCTGTACGATGAGTAGATCAAAAGTTATGCCCGAAAAACACGTTTTAACGCATTTTGCACCTATGTCGGTAGTGGATGCACTGTAGGTGCTCCAGTGAGACTCCCTATGCGAGATAAGATCATATCGATAGAGAATTTGATGGCGATCATTCTGGCATAGCTAGATTCTCTGTACGATGAGTAGATCAAAAGTTATGCCCGAAAAACACGTTTTAACGCATTTTGCACCTATGTCGGTAGTGGATGCACTGTAGGTGCTCCAGTGAGACTCCCTATGCGAGATAAGATCATATCGATAGAGAATTTGATGGCGATCATTCTGACTTATCTAGATTCTCTGTACGATGAGTAGGTCAAAAGTTATGCCCGAAAAACACGTTTTGACGCGTTTTGCACCTATGTCGGTAATGGATGCACTGCAGGTGCTCCAGTGAGACTCCCTATGCGAGATAAGATCATATCGATAGAGAATTTGATGGCGATCATTCTGGCATAGCTAGATTCTCTGTACGATGAGTAGATCAAAAGTTATGCCCGAAAAACACGTTTTGACGCGTTTTGCACGGTATACGGTAATGGATGCACTGTAGGTGCTCCAGTGAGACTCCCTATGCGAGATTAGATCATATCGATAGAGAATTTGATGGCGATCATTCTGGCATAGCTAGATTCTCTGTACGATGAGTAGATCAAAAGTTATGCCCGAAAAACACGTTTTGACGCGTTTTGCACCTATGTCGGTAATGGATGCACTGCAGGTGCTCCAGTGAGACTCCCTATGCGAGATAAGATCATATCGATAGAGAATTTGATGGCGATCATTCTGGCATAGCTAGATTCTCTGTACGATGAGTAGATCAAAAGTTATGCCCGAAAAACACGTTTTGACGCGTTTTGCACGGTATACGGTAATGGATGCACTGTAGGTGCTCCAGTGAGACTCCCTATGCGAGATTAGATCATATCGATAGAGAATTTGATGGCGATCATTCTGGCATAGCTAGATTCTCTGTACGATGAGTAGATCAAAAGTTATGCCCGAAAAACACGTTTTAACGCATTTTGCACCTATGTCGGTAGTGGATGCACTGTATGTGCTCCAGTGAGACTCCCTATGCGAGATTAGATCATATCGATAGAGAATTTGATGGCGATCATTCTGGCATAGCTAGATTCTCTGTACGATGAGTAGATCAAAAGTTATGCCCGAAAAACACGTTTTAACGCATTTTGCACCTATGTCGGTAGTGGATGCACTGTAGGTGCTCCAGTGAGACTCCCTATGCGAGATAAGATCATATCGATAGAGAATTTGATGGCGATCATTCTGACTTATCTAGATTCTCTGTACGATGAGTAGATCAAAAGTTATGCCCGAAAAACACGTTTTAACGCATTTTGCACCTATGTCGGTAGTGGATGCACTGTAGGTGCTCCAGTGAGACTCCCTATGCGAGATTAGATCATATCGATAGAGAATTTGATGGCGATCATTCTGGCATAGCTAGATTCTCTGTACGATGAGTAGATCAAAAGTTATGCCCGAAAAACACGTTTTAACGCATTTTGCACCTATGTCGGTAGTGGATGCACTGTATGTGCTCCAGTGAGACTCCCTATGCGAGATTAGATCATATCGATAGAGAATTTGATGGCGATCATTCTGGCATAGCTAGATTCTCTGTACGATGAGTAGATCAAAAGTTATGCCCGAAAAACACGTTTTAACGCATTTTGCACCTATGTCGGTAGTGGATGCACTGTAGGTGCTCCAGTGAGACTCCCTATGCGAGATAAGATCATATCGATAGAGAATTTGATGGCGATCATTCTGACTTATCTAGATTCTCTGTACGATGAGTAGGTCAAAAGTTATGCCCGAAAAACACGTTTTGACGCGTTTTGCACCTATGTCGGTAATGGATGCACTGCAGGTGCTCCAGTGAGACTCCCTATGCGAGATAAGATCATATCGATAGAGAATTTGATGGCGATCATTCTGACTTATCTAGATTCTCTGTACGATGAGTAGGTCAAAAGTTATGCCCGAAAAACACGTTTTAACGCATTTTGCACCTATGTCGGTAGTGGATGCACTGTAGGTGCTCCAGTGAGACTCCCTATGCGAGATAAGATCATATCGATAGAGAATTTGATGGCGATCATTCTGGCATAGCTAGATTCTCTGTACGATGAGTAGATCAAAAGTTATGCCCGAAAAACACGTTTTGACGCGTTTTGCACGGTATACGGTAATGGATGCACTGTAGGTGCTCCAGTGAGACTCCCTATGCGAGATTAGATCATATCGATAGAGAATTTGATGGCGATCATTCTGGCATAGCTAGATTCTCTGTACGATGAGTAGATCAAAAGTTATGCCCGAAAAACACGTTTTAACGCATTTTGCACCTATGTCGGTAGTGGATGCACTGTATGTGCTCCAGTGAGACTCCCTATGCGAGATTAGATCATATCGATAGAGAATTTGATGGCGATCATTCTGACTTATCTAGATTCTCTGTACGATGAGTAGGTCAAAAGTTATGCCCGAAAAACACGTTTTGACGCGTTTTGCACCTATGTCGGTAATGGATGCACTGCAGGTGCTCCAGTGAGACTCCCTATGCGAGATAAGATCATATCGATAGAGAATTTGATGGCGATCATTCTGACTTATCTAGATTCTCTGTACGATGAGTAGATCAAAAGTTATGCCCGAAAAACACGTTTTGACGCGTTTTGCACCTATGTCGGTAATGGATGCACTGCAGGTGCTCCAGTGAGACTCCCTATGCGAGATAAGATCATATCGATAGAGAATTTGATGGCGATCATTCTGACTTATCTAGATTCTCTGTACGATGAGTAGGTCAAAAGTTATGCCCGAAAAACACGTTTTGACGCGTTTTGCACCTATGTCGGTAATGGATGCACTGCAGGTGCTCCAGTGAGACTCCCTATGCGAGATAAGATCATATCGATAGAGAATTTGATGGCGATCATTCTGACTTATCTAGATTCTCTGTACGATGAGTAGGTCAAAAGTTATGCCCGAAAAACACGTTTTAACGCATTTTGCACCTATGTCGGTAGTGGATGCACTGTAGGTGCTCCAGTGAGACTCCCTATGCGAGATAAGATCATATCGATAGAGAATTTGATGGCGATCATTCTGACTTATCTAGATTCTCTGTACGATGAGTAGGTCAAAAGTTATGCCCGAAAAACACGTTTTGACGCGTTTTGCACCTATGTCGGTAATGGATGCACTGCAGGTGCTCCAGTGAGACTCCCTATGCGAGATAAGATCATATCGATAGAGAATTTGATGGCGATCATTCTGGCATAGCTAGATTCTCTGTACGATGAGTAGATCAAAAGTTATGCCCGAAAAACACGTTTTAACGCATTTTGCACCTATGTCGGTAGTGGATGCACTGTATGTGCTCCAGTGAGACTCCCTATGCGAGATTAGATCATATCGATAGAGAATTTGATGGCGATCATTCTGGCATAGCTAGATTCTCTGTACGATGAGTAGATCAAAAGTTATGCCCGAAAAACACGTTTTAACGCATTTTGCACCTATGTCGGTAGTGGATGCACTGTAGGTGCTCCAGTGAGACTCCCTATGCGAGATAAGATCATATCGATAGAGAATTTGATGGCGATCATTCTGACTTATCTAGATTCTCTGTACGATGAGTAGATCAAAAGTTATGCCCGAAAAACACGTTTTAACGCATTTTGCACCTATGTCGGTAGTGGATGCACTGTAGGTGCTCCAGTGAGACTCCCTATGCGAGATTAGATCATATCGATAGAGAATTTGATGGCGATCATTCTGGCATAGCTAGATTCTCTGTACGATGAGTAGATCAAAAGTTATGCCCGAAAAACACGTTTTAACGCATTTTGCACCTATGTCGGTAGTGGATGCACTGTATGTGCTCCAGTGAGACTCCCTATGCGAGATTAGATCATATCGATAGAGAATTTGATGGCGATCATTCTGGCATAGCTAGATTCTCTGTACGATGAGTAGATCAAAAGTTATGCCCGAAAAACACGTTTTAACGCATTTTGCACCTATGTCGGTAGTGGATGCACTGTAGGTGCTCCAGTGAGACTCCCTATGCGAGATAAGATCATATCGATAGAGAATTTGATGGCGATCATTCTGACTTATCTAGATTCTCTGTACGATGAGTAGGTCAAAAGTTATGCCCGAAAAACACGTTTTGACGCGTTTTGCACCTATGTCGGTAATGGATGCACTGCAGGTGCTCCAGTGAGACTCCCTATGCGAGATAAGATCATATCGATAGAGAATTTGATGGCGATCATTCTGACTTATCTAGATTCTCTGTACGATGAGTAGGTCAAAAGTTATGCCCGAAAAACACGTTTTAACGCATTTTGCACCTATGTCGGTAGTGGATGCACTGTAGGTGCTCCAGTGAGACTCCCTATGCGAGATAAGATCATATCGATAGAGAATTTGATGGCGATCATTCTGGCATAGCTAGATTCTCTGTACGATGAGTAGATCAAAAGTTATGCCCGAAAAACACGTTTTGACGCGTTTTGCACGGTATACGGTAATGGATGCACTGTAGGTGCTCCAGTGAGACTCCCTATGCGAGATTAGATCATATCGATAGAGAATTTGATGGCGATCATTCTGGCATAGCTAGATTCTCTGTACGATGAGTAGATCAAAAGTTATGCCCGAAAAACACGTTTTAACGCATTTTGCACCTATGTCGGTAGTGGATGCACTGTATGTGCTCCAGTGAGACTCCCTATGCGAGATTAGATCATATCGATAGAGAATTTGATGGCGATCATTCTGGCATAGCTAGATTCTCTGTACGATGAGTAGATCAAAAGTTATGCCCGAAAAACACGTTTTAACGCATTTTGCACCTATGTCGGTAGTGGATGCACTGTAGGTGCTCCAGTGAGACTCCCTATGCGAGATAAGATCATATCGATAGAGAATTTGATGGCGATCATTCTGACTTATCTAGATTCTCTGTACGATGAGTAGATCAAAAGTTATGCCCGAAAAACACGTTTTAACGCATTTTGCACCTATGTCGGTAGTGGATGCACTGTAGGTGCTCCAGTGAGACTCCCTATGCGAGATAAGATCATATCGATAGAGAATTTGATGGCGATCATTCTGACTTATCTAGATTCTCTGTACGATGAGTAGGTCAAAAGTTATGCCCGAAAAACACGTTTTGACGCGTTTTGCACCTATGTCGGTAATGGATGCACTGCAGGTGCTCCAGTGAGACTCCCTATGCGAGATAAGATCATATCGATAGAGAATTTGATGGCGATCATTCTGGCATAGCTAGATTCTCTGTACGATGAGTAGATCAAAAGTTATGCCCGAAAAACACGTTTTGACGCGTTTTGCACGGTATACGGTAATGGATGCACTGTAGGTGCTCCAGTGAGACTCCCTATGCGAGATTAGATCATATCGATAGAGAATTTGATGGCGATCATTCTGGCATAGCTAGATTCTCTGTACGATGAGTAGATCAAAAGTTATGCCCGAAAAACACGTTTTAACGCGTTTTGCACGGTATACGGTAATGGATGCACTGTAGGTGCTCCAGTGAGACTCCCTATGCGAGATTAGATCATATCGATAGAGAATTTGATGGCGATCATTCTGGCATAGCTAGATTCTCTGTACGATGAGTAGATCAAAAGTTATGCCCGAAAAACACGTTTTAACGCATTTTGCACCTATGTCGGTAGTGGATGCACTGTAGGTGCTCCAGTGAGACTCCCTATGCGAGATAAGATCATATCGATAGAGAATTTGATGGCGATCATTCTGACTTATCTAGATTCTCTGTACGATGAGTAGATCAAAAGTTATGCCCGAAAAACACGTTTTAACGCATTTTGCACCTATGTCGGTAGTGGATGCACTGTATGTGCTCCAGTGAGACTCCCTATGCGAGATAAGATCATATCGATAGAGAATTTGATGGCGATCATTCTGACTTATCTAGATTCTCTGTACGATGAGTAGATCAAAAGTTATGCCCGAAAAACACGTTTTAACGCATTTTGCACCTATGTCGGTAGTGGATGCACTGTAGGTGCTCCAGTGAGACTCCCTATGCGAGATAAGATCATATCGATAGAGAATTTGATGGCGATCATTCTGACTTATCTAGATTCTCTGTACGATGAGTAGGTCAAAAGTTATGCCCGAAAAACACGTTTTGACGCGTTTTGCACCTATGTCGGTAATGGATGCACTGCAGGTGCTCCAGTGAGACTCCCTATGCGAGATAAGATCATATCGATAGAGAATTTGATGGCGATCATTCTGGCATAGCTAGATTCTCTGTACGATGAGTAGATCAAAAGTTATGCCCGAAAAACACGTTTTGACGCGTTTTGCACGGTATACGGTAATGGATGCACTGTAGGTGCTCCAGTGAGACTCCCTATGCGAGATTAGATCATATCGATAGAGAATTTGATGGCGATCATTCTGGCATAGCTAGATTCTCTGTACGATGAGTAGATCAAAAGTTATGCCCGAAAAACACGTTTTAACGCGTTTTGCACGGTATACGGTAATGGATGCACTGTAGGTGCTCCAGTGAGACTCCCTATGCGAGATTAGATCATATCGATAGAGAATTTGATGGCGATCATTCTGGCATAGCTAGATTCTCTGTACGATGAGTAGATCAAAAGTTATGCCCGAAAAACACGTTTTAACGCATTTTGCACCTATGTCGGTAGTGGATGCACTGTAGGTGCTCCAGTGAGACTCCCTATGCGAGATAAGATCATATCGATAGAGAATTTGATGGCGATCATTCTGACTTATCTAGATTCTCTGTACGATGAGTAGATCAAAAGTTATGCCCGAAAAACACGTTTTAACGCATTTTGCACCTATGTCGGTAGTGGATGCACTGTATGTGCTCCAGTGAGACTCCCTATGCGAGATTAGATCATATCGATAGAGAATTTGATGGCGATCATTCTGGCATAGCTAGATTCTCTGTACGATGAGTAGATCAAAAGTTATGCCCGAAAAACACGTTTTAACGCATTTTGCACCTATGTCGGTAGTGGATGCACTGTAGGTGCTCCAGTGAGACTCCCTATGCGAGATAAGATCATATCGATAGAGAATTTGATGGCGATCATTCTGACTTATCTAGATTCTCTGTACGATGAGTAGATCAAAAGTTATGCCCGAAAAACACGTTTTAACGCATTTTGCACCTATGTCGGTAGTGGATGCACTGTAGGTGCTCCAGTGAGACTCCCTATGCGAGATTAGATCATATCGATAGAGAATTTGATGGCGATCATTCTGGCATAGCTAGATTCTCTGTACGATGAGTAGATCAAAAGTTATGCCCGAAAAACACGTTTTAACGCATTTTGCACCTATGTCGGTAGTGGATGCACTGTATGTGCTCCAGTGAGACTCCCTATGCGAGATTAGATCATATCGATAGAGAATTTGATGGCGATCATTCTGGCATAGCTAGATTCTCTGTACGATGAGTAGATCAAAAGTTATGCCCGAAAAACACGTTTTAACGCATTTTGCACCTATGTCGGTAGTGGATGCACTGTAGGTGCTCCAGTGAGACTCCCTATGCGAGATAAGATCATATCGATAGAGAATTTGATGGCGATCATTCTGACTTATCTAGATTCTCTGTACGATGAGTAGGTCAAAAGTTATGCCCGAAAAACACGTTTTGACGCGTTTTGCACCTATGTCGGTAATGGATGCACTGCAGGTGCTCCAGTGAGACTCCCTATGCGAGATAAGATCATATCGATAGAGAATTTGATGGCGATCATTCTGACTTATCTAGATTCTCTGTACGATGAGTAGATCAAAAGTTATGCCCGAAAAACACGTTTTAACGCATTTTGCACCTATGTCGGTAGTGGATGCACTGTAGGTGCTCCAGTGAGACTCCCTATGCGAGATAAGATCATATCGATAGAGAATTTGATGGCGATCATTCTGACTTATCTAGATTCTCTGTACGATGAGTAGATCAAAAGTTATGCCCGAAAAACACGTTTTAACGCATTTTGCACCTATGTCGGTAGTGGATGCACTGTAGGTGCTCCAGTGAGACTCCCTATGCGAGATAAGATCATATCGATAGAGAATTTGATGGCGATCATTCTGGCATAGCTAGATTCTCTGTACGATGAGTAGATCAAAAGTTATGCCCGAAAAACACGTTTTAACGCATTTTGCACCTATGTCGGTAGTGGATGCACTGTAGGTGCTCCAGTGAGACTCCCTATGCGAGATAAGATCATATCGATAGAGAATTTGATGGCGATCATTCTGACTTATCTAGATTCTCTGTACGATGAGTAGATCAAAAGTTATGCCCGAAAAACACGTTTTAACGCATTTTGCACCTATGTCGGTAGTGGATGCACTGTAGGTGCTCCAGTGAGACTCCCTATGCGAGATAAGATCATATCGATAGAGAATTTGATGGCGATCATTCTGACTTATCTAGATTCTCTGTACGATGAGTAGATCAAAAGTTATGCCCGAAAAACACGTTTTAACGCATTTTGCACCTATGTCGGTAGTGGATGCACTGTAGGTGCTCCAGTGAGACTCCCTATGCGAGATAAGATCATATCGATAGAGAATTTGATGGCGATCATTCTGACTTATCTAGATTCTCTGTACGATGAGTAGATCAAAAGTTATGCCCGAAAAACACGTTTTAACGCATTTTGCACCTATGTCGGTAGTGGATGCACTGTAGGTGCTCCAGTGAGACTCCCTATGCGAGATAAGATCATATCGATAGAGAATTTGATGGCGATCATTCTGACTTATCTAGATTCTCTGTACGATGAGTAGATCAAAAGTTATGCCCGAAAAACACGTTTTAACGCATTTTGCACCTATGTCGGTAGTGGATGCACTGTAGGTGCTCCAGTGAGACTCCCTATGCGAGATAAGATCATATCGATAGAGAATTTGATGGCGATCATTCTGACTTATCTAGATTCTCTGTACGATGAGTAGGTCAAAAGTTATGCCCGAAAAACACGTTTTGACGCGTTTTGCACCTATGTCGGTAATGGATGCACTGCAGGTGCTCCAGTGAGACTCCCTATGCGAGATAAGATCATATCGATAGAGAATTTGATGGCGATCATTCTGGCATAGCTAGATTCTCTGTACGATGAGTAGATCAAAAGTTATGCCCGAAAAACACGTTTTGACGCGTTTTGCACGGTATACGGTAATGGATGCACTGTAGGTGCTCCAGTGAGACTCCCTATGCGAGATTAGATCATATCGATAGAGAATTTGATGGCGATCATTCTGGCATAGCTAGATTCTCTGTACGATGAGTAGATCAAAAGTTATGCCCGAAAAACACGTTTTAACGCGTTTTGCACGGTATACGGTAATGGATGCACTGTAGGTGCTCCAGTGAGACTCCCTATGCGAGATTAGATCATATCGATAGAGAATTTGATGGCGATCATTCTGGCATAGCTAGATTCTCTGTACGATGAGTAGATCAAAAGTTATGCCCGAAAAACACGTTTTAACGCATTTTGCACCTATGTCGGTAGTGGATGCACTGTAGGTGCTCCAGTGAGACTCCCTATGCGAGATAAGATCATATCGATAGAGAATTTGATGGCGATCATTCTGACTTATCTAGATTCTCTGTACGATGAGTAGATCAAAAGTTATGCCCGAAAAACACGTTTTAACGCATTTTGCACCTATGTCGGTAGTGGATGCACTGTAGGTGCTCCAGTGAGACTCCCTATGCGAGATAAGATCATATCGATAGAGAATTTGATGGCGATCATTCTGACTTATCTAGATTCTCTGTACGATGAGTAGGTCAAAAGTTATGCCCGAAAAACACGTTTTGACGCGTTTTGCACCTATGTCGGTAATGGATGCACTGCAGGTGCTCCAGTGAGACTCCCTATGCGAGATAAGATCATATCGATAGAGAATTTGATGGCGATCATTCTGGCATAGCTAGATTCTCTGTACGATGAGTAGATCAAAAGTTATGCCCGAAAAACACGTTTTGACGCGTTTTGCACGGTATACGGTAATGGATGCACTGTAGGTGCTCCAGTGAGACTCCCTATGCGAGATTAGATCATATCGATAGAGAATTTGATGGCGATCATTCTGGCATAGCTAGATTCTCTGTACGATGAGTAGATCAAAAGTTATGCCCGAAAAACACGTTTTAACGCGTTTTGCACGGTATACGGTAATGGATGCACTGTAGGTGCTCCAGTGAGACTCCCTATGCGAGATTAGATCATATCGATAGAGAATTTGATGGCGATCATTCTGGCATAGCTAGATTCTCTGTACGATGAGTAGATCAAAAGTTATGCCCGAAAAACACGTTTTAACGCATTTTGCACCTATGTCGGTAGTGGATGCACTGTATGTGCTCCAGTGAGACTCCCTATGCGAGATTAGATCATATCGATAGAGAATTTGATGGCGATCATTCTGGCATAGCTAGATTCTCTGTACGATGAGTAGATCAAAAGTTATGCCCGAAAAACACGTTTTAACGCATTTTGCACCTATGTCGGTAGTGGATGCACTGTAGGTGCTCCAGTGAGACTCCCTATGCGAGATAAGATCATATCGATAGAGAATTTGATGGCGATCATTCTGACTTATCTAGATTCTCTGTACGATGAGTAGGTCAAAAGTTATGCCCGAAAAACACGTTTTGACGCGTTTTGCACCTATGTCGGTAATGGATGCACTGCAGGTGCTCCAGTGAGACTCCCTATGCGAGATAAGATCATATCGATAGAGAATTTGATGGCGATCATTCTGACTTATCTAGATTCTCTGTACGATGAGTAGGTCAAAAGTTATGCCCGAAAAACACGTTTTAACGCATTTTGCACCTATGTCGGTAGTGGATGCACTGTATGTGCTCCAGTGAGACTCCCTATGCGAGATTAGATCATATCGATAGAGAATTTGATGGCGATCATTCTGACTTATCTAGATTCTCTGTACGATGAGTAGGTCAAAAGTTATGCCCGAAAAACACGTTTTGACGCGTTTTGCACCTATGTCGGTAATGGATGCACTGCAGGTGCTCCAGTGAGACTCCCTATGCGAGATAAGATCATATCGATAGAGAATTTGATGGCGATCATTCTGGCATAGCTAGATTCTCTGTACGATGAGTAGATCAAAAGTTATGCCCGAAAAACACGTTTTGACGCGTTTTGCACGGTATACGGTAATGGATGCACTGTAGGTGCTCCAGTGAGACTCCCTATGCGAGATTAGATCATATCGATAGAGAATTTGATGGCGATCATTCTGGCATAGCTAGATTCTCTGTACGATGAGTAGATCAAAAGTTATGCCCGAAAAACACGTTTTAACGCGTTTTGCACGGTATACGGTAATGGATGCACTGTAGGTGCTCCAGTGAGACTCCCTATGCGAGATTAGATCATATCGATAGAGAATTTGATGGCGATCATTCTGGCATAGCTAGATTCTCTGTACGATGAGTAGATCAAAAGTTATGCCCGAAAAACACGTTTTAACGCATTTTGCACCTATGTCGGTAGTGGATGCACTGTATGTGCTCCAGTGAGACTCCCTATGCGAGATTAGATCATATCGATAGAGAATTTGATGGCGATCATTCTGGCATAGCTAGATTCTCTGTACGATGAGTAGATCAAAAGTTATGCCCGAAAAACACGTTTTAACGCATTTTGCACCTATGTCGGTAGTGGATGCACTGTAGGTGCTCCAGTGAGACTCCCTATGCGAGATAAGATCATATCGATAGAGAATTTGATGGCGATCATTCTGACTTATCTAGATTCTCTGTACGATGAGTAGGTCAAAAGTTATGCCCGAAAAACACGTTTTGACGCGTTTTGCACCTATGTCGGTAATGGATGCACTGCAGGTGCTCCAGTGAGACTCCCTATGCGAGATAAGATCATATCGATAGAGAATTTGATGGCGATCATTCTGACTTATCTAGATTCTCTGTACGATGAGTAGGTCAAAAGTTATGCCCGAAAAACACGTTTTAACGCATTTTGCACCTATGTCGGTAGTGGATGCACTGCAGGTGCTCCAGTGAGACTCCCTATGCGAGATAAGATCATATCGATAGAGAATTTGATGGCGATCATTCTGACTTATCTAGATTCTCTGTACGATGAGTAGGTCAAAAGTTATGCCCGAAAAACACGTTTTGACGCGTTTTGCACGGTATACGGTAATGGATGCACTGTAGGTGCTCCAGTGAGACTCCCTATGCGAGATTAGATCATATCGATAGAGAATTTGATGGCGATCATTCTGGCATAGCTAGATTCTCTGTACGATGAGTAGATCAAAAGTTATGCCCGAAAAACACGTTTTAACGCATTTTGCACCTATGTCGGTAGTGGATGCACTGTATGTGCTCCAGTGAGACTCCCTATGCGAGATTAGATCATATCGATAGAGAATTTGATGGCGATCATTCTGGCATAGCTAGATTCTCTGTACGATGAGTAGATCAAAAGTTATGCCCGAAAAACACGTTTTAACGCATTTTGCACCTATGTCGGTAGTGGATGCACTGTAGGTGCTCCAGTGAGACTCCCTATGCGAGATAAGATCATATCGATAGAGAATTTGATGGCGATCATTCTGACTTATCTAGATTCTCTGTACGATGAGTAGGTCAAAAGTTATGCCCGAAAAACACGTTTTGACGCGTTTTGCACCTATGTCGGTAATGGATGCACTGCAGGTGCTCCAGTGAGACTCCCTATGCGAGATTAGATCATATCGATAGAGAATTTGATGGCGATCATTCTGGCATAGCTAGATTCTCTGTACGATGAGTAGATCAAAAGTTATGCCCGAAAAACACGTTTTGACGCGTTTTGCACCTATGTCGGTAATGGATGCACTGCAGGTGCTCCAGTGAGACTCCCTATGCGAGATAAGATCATATCGATAGAGAATTTGATGGCGATCATTCTGGCATAGCTAGATTCTCTGTACGATGAGTAGATCAAAAGTTATGCCCGAAAAACACGTTTTGACGCGTTTTGCACCTATGTCGGTAATGGATGCACTGCAGGTGCTCCAGTGAGACTCCCTATGCGAGATTAGATCATATCGATAGAGAATTTGATGGCGATCATTCTGACTTATCTAGATTCTCTGTACGATGAGTAGATCAAAAGTTATGCCCGAAAAACACGTTTTAACGCATTTTGCACCTATGTCGGTAGTGGATGCACTGTAGGTGCTCCAGTGAGACTCCCTATGCGAGATAAGATCATATCGATAGAGAATTTGATGGCGATCATTCTGGCATAGCTAGATTCTCTGTACGATGAGTAGATCAAAAGTTATGCCCGAAAAACACGTTTTAACGCATTTTGCACCTATGTCGGTAGTGGATGCACTGTAGGTGCTCCAGTGAGACTCCCTATGCGAGATAAGATCATATCGATAGAGAATTTGATGGCGATCATTCTGGCATAGCTAGATTCTCTGTACGATGAGTAGATCAAAAGTTATGCCCGAAAAACACGTTTTGACGCGTTTTGCACCTATGTCGGTAATGGATGCACTGCAGGTGCTCCAGTGAGACTCCCTATGCGAGATTAGATCATATCGATAGAGAATTTGATGGCGATCATTCTGACTTATCTAGATTCTCTGTACGATGAGTAGATCAAAAGTTATGCCCGAAAAACACGTTTTAACGCATTTTGCACCTATGTCGGTAGTGGATGCACTGTAGGTGCTCCAGTGAGACTCCCTATGCGAGATAAGATCATATCGATAGAGAATTTGATGGCGATCATTCTGGCATAGCTAGATTCTCTGTACGATGAGTAGATCAAAAGTTATGCCCGAAAAACACGTTTTAACGCATTTTGCACCTATGTCGGTAGTGGATGCACTGTAGGTGCTCCAGTGAGACTCCCTATGCGAGATAAGATCATATCGATAGAGAATTTGATGGCGATCATTCTGGCATAGCTAGATTCTCTGTACGATGAGTAGATCAAAAGTTATGCCCGAAAAACACGTTTTGACGCGTTTTGCACCTATGTCGGTAATGGATGCACTGCAGGTGCTCCAGTGAGACTCCCTATGCGAGATTAGATCATATCGATAGAGAATTTGATGGCGATCATTCTGGCATAGCTAGATTCTCTGTACGATGAGTAGATCAAAAGTTATGCCCGAAAAACACGTTTTGACGCGTTTTGCACCTATGTCGGTAATGGATGCACTGCAGGTGCTCCAGTGAGACTCCCTATGCGAGATAAGATCATATCGATAGAGAATTTGATGGCGATCATTCTGGCATAGCTAGATTCTCTGTACGATGAGTAGATCAAAAGTTATGCCCGAAAAACACGTTTTGACGCGTTTTGCACCTATGTCGGTAATGGATGCACTGCAGGTGCTCCAGTGAGACTCCCTATGCGAGATTAGATCATATCGATAGAGAATTTGATGGCGATCATTCTGACTTATCTAGATTCTCTGTACGATGAGTAGATCAAAAGTTATGCCCGAAAAACACGTTTTAACGCATTTTGCACCTATGTCGGTAGTGGATGCACTGTAGGTGCTCCAGTGAGACTCCCTATGCGAGATAAGATCATATCGATAGAGAATTTGATGGCGATCATTCTGGCATAGCTAGATTCTCTGTACGATGAGTAGATCAAAAGTTATGCCCGAAAAACACGTTTTAACGCATTTTGCACCTATGTCGGTAGTGGATGCACTGTAGGTGCTCCAGTGAGACTCCCTATGCGAGATAAGATCATATCGATAGAGAATTTGATGGCGATCATTCTGGCATAGCTAGATTCTCTGTACGATGAGTAGATCAAAAGTTATGCCCGAAAAACACGTTTTGACGCGTTTTGCACCTATGTCGGTAATGGATGCACTGCAGGTGCTCCAGTGAGACTCCCTATGCGAGATTAGATCATATCGATAGAGAATTTGATGGCGATCATTCTGACTTATCTAGATTCTCTGTACGATGAGTAGATCAAAAGTTATGCCCGAAAAACACGTTTTAACGCATTTTGCACCTATGTCGGTAGTGGATGCACTGTAGGTGCTCCAGTGAGACTCCCTATGCGAGATAAGATCATATCGATAGAGAATTTGATGGCGATCATTCTGGCATAGCTAGATTCTCTGTACGATGAGTAGATCAAAAGTTATGCCCGAAAAACACGTTTTAACGCATTTTGCACCTATGTCGGTAGTGGATGCACTGTAGGTGCTCCAGTGAGACTCCCTATGCGAGATAAGATCATATCGATAGAGAATTTGATGGCGATCATTCTGGCATAGCTAGATTCTCTGTACGATGAGTAGATCAAAAGTTATGCCCGAAAAACACGTTTTAACGCATTTTGCACCTATGTCGGTAGTGGATGCACTGTAGGTGCTCCAGTGAGACTCCCTATGCGAGATAAGATCATATCGATAGAGAATTTGATGGCGATCATTCTGACTTATCTAGATTCTCTGTACGATGAGTAGATCAAAAGTTATGCCCGAAAAACACGTTTTAACGCATTTTGCACCTATGTCGGTAGTGGATGCACTGTAGGTGCTCCAGTGAGACTCCCTATGCGAGATAAGATCATATCGATAGAGAATTTGATGGCGATCATTCTGACTTATCTAGATTCTCTGTACGATGAGTAGATCAAATGTTATGCCCGAAAAACACGTTTTAACGCATTTTGCACCTATGTCGGTAGTGGATGCACTGTAGGTGCTCCAGTGAGACTCCCTATGCGAGATAAGATCATATCGATAGAGAATTTGATGGCGATCATTCTGACTTATCTAGATTCTCTGTACGATGAGTAGATCAAAAGTTATGCCCGAAAAACACGTTTTAACGCATTTTGCACCTATGTCGGTAGTGGATGCACTGTAGGTGCTCCAGTGAGACTCCCTATGCGAGATAAGATCATATCGATAGAGAATTTGATGGCGATCATTCTGGCATAGCTAGATTCTCTGTACGATGAGTAGATCAAAAGTTATGCCCGAAAAACACGTTTTAACGCATTTTGCACCTATGTCGGTAGTGGATGCACTGTAGGTGCTCCAGTGAGACTCCCTATGCGAGATAAGATCATATCGATAGAGAATTTGATGGCGATCATTCTGGCATAGCTAGATTCTCTGTACGATGAGTAGATCAAAAGTTATGCCCGAAAAACACGTTTTAACGCATTTTGCACCTATGTCGGTAGTGGATGCACTGTAGGTGCTCCAGTGAGACTCCCTATGCGAGATAAGATCATATCGATAGAGAATTTGATGGCGATCATTCTGACTTATCTAGATTCTCTGTACGATGAGTAGATCAAAAGTTATGCCCGAAAAACACGTTTTAACGCATTTTGCACCTATGTCGGTAGTGGATGCACTGTAGGTGCTCCAGTGAGACTCCCTATGCGAGATAAGATCATATCGATAGAGAATTTGATGGCGATCATTCTGACTTATCTAGATTCTCTGTACGATGAGTAGATCAAAAGTTATGCCCGAAAAACACGTTTTAACGCATTTTGCACCTATGTCGGTAGTGGATGCACTGTAGGTGCTCCAGTGAGACTCCCTATGCGAGATAAGATCATATCGATAGAGAATTTGATGGCGATCATTCTGACTTATCTAGATTCTCTGTACGATGAGTAGATCAAAAGTTATGCCCGAAAAACACGTTTTAACGCATTTTGCACCTATGTCGGTAGTGGATGCACTGTAGGTGCTCCAGTGAGACTCCCTATGCGAGATAAGATCATATCGATAGAGAATTTGATGGCGATCATTCTGACTTATCTAGATTCTCTGTACGATGAGTAGATCAAAAGTTATGCCCGAAAAACACGTTTTAACGCATTTTGCACCTATGTCGGTAGTGGATGCACTGTAGGTGCTCCAGTGAGACTCCCTATGCGAGATAAGATCATATCGATAGAGAATTTGATGGCGATCATTCTGGCATAGCTAGATTCTCTGTACGATGAGTAGATCAAAAGTTATGCCCGAAAAACACGTTTTGACGCGTTTTGCACCTATGTCGGTAATGGATGCACTGCAGGTGCTCCAGTGAGACTCCCTATGCGAGATTAGATCATATCGATAGAGAATTTGATGGCGATCATTCTGACTTATCTAGATTCTCTGTACGATGAGTAGATCAAAAGTTATGCCCGAAAAACACGTTTTAACGCATTTTGCACCTATGTCGGTAGTGGATGCACTGTAGGTGCTCCAGTGAGACTCCCTATGCGAGATAAGATCATATCGATAGAGAATTTGATGGCGATCATTCTGGCATAGCTAGATTCTCTGTACGATGAGTAGATCAAAAGTTATGCCCGAAAAACACGTTTTAACGCATTTTGCACCTATGTCGGTAGTGGATGCACTGTAGGTGCTCCAGTGAGACTCCCTATGCGAGATAAGATCATATCGATAGAGAATTTGATGGCGATCATTCTGGCATAGCTAGATTCTCTGTACGATGAGTAGATCAAAAGTTATGCCCGAAAAACACGTTTTAACGCATTTTGCACCTATGTCGGTAGTGGATGCACTGTAGGTGCTCCAGTGAGACTCCCTATGCGAGATAAGATCATATCGATAGAGAATTTGATGGCGATCATTCTGACTTATCTAGATTCTCTGTACGATGAGTAGATCAAAAGTTATGCCCGAAAAACACGTTTTAACGCATTTTGCACCTATGTCGGTAGTGGATGCACTGTAGGTGCTCCAGTGAGACTCCCTATGCGAGATAAGATCATATCGATAGAGAATTTGATGGCGATCATTCTGACTTATCTAGATTCTCTGTACGATGAGTAGATCAAATGTTATGCCCGAAAAACACGTTTTAACGCATTTTGCACCTATGTCGGTAGTGGATGCACTGTAGGTGCTCCAGTGAGACTCCCTATGCGAGATAAGATCATATCGATAGAGAATTTGATGGCGATCATTCTGACTTATCTAGATTCTCTGTACGATGAGTAGATCAAAAGTTATGCCCGAAAAACACGTTTTAACGCATTTTGCACCTATGTCGGTAGTGGATGCACTGTAGGTGCTCCAGTGAGACTCCCTATGCGAGATAAGATCATATCGATAGAGAATTTGATGGCGATCATTCTGACTTATCTAGATTCTCTGTACGATGAGTAGATCAAAAGTTATGCCCGAAAAACACGTTTTAACGCATTTTGCACCTATGTCGGTAGTGGATGCACTGTAGGTGCTCCAGTGAGACTCCCTATGCGAGATAAGATCATATCGATAGAGAATTTGATGGCGATCATTCTGGCATAGCTAGATTCTCTGTACGATGAGTAGATCAAAAGTTATGCCCGAAAAACACGTTTTAACGCATTTTGCACCTATGTCGGTAGTGGATGCACTGTAGGTGCTCCAGTGAGACTCCCTATGCGAGATAAGATCATATCGATAGAGAATTTGATGGCGATCATTCTGACTTATCTAGATTCTCTGTACGATGAGTAGATCAAAAGTTATGCCCGAAAAACACGTTTTAACGCATTTTGCACCTATGTCGGTAGTGGATGCACTGTAGGTGCTCCAGTGAGACTCCCTATGCGAGATAAGATCATATCGATAGAGAATTTGATGGCGATCATTCTGACTTATCTAGATTCTCTGTACGATGAGTAGATCAAAAGTTATGCCCGAAAAACACGTTTTAACGCATTTTGCACCTATGTCGGTAGTGGATGCACTGTAGGTGCTCCAGTGAGACTCCCTATGCGAGATAAGATCATATCGATAGAGAATTTGATGGCGATCATTCTGACTTATCTAGATTCTCTGTACGATGAGTAGATCAAAAGTTATGCCCGAAAAACACGTTTTAACGCATTTTGCACCTATGTCGGTAGTGGATGCACTGTAGGTGCTCCAGTGAGACTCCCTATGCGAGATAAGATCATATCGATAGAGAATTTGATGGCGATCATTCTGACTTATCTAGATTCTCTGTACGATGAGTAGATCAAAAGTTATGCCCGAAAAACACGTTTTAACGCATTTTGCACCTATGTCGGTAGTGGATGCACTGTAGGTGCTCCAGTGAGACTCCCTATGCGAGATAAGATCATATCGATAGAGAATTTGATGGCGATCATTCTGACTTATCTAGATTCTCTGTACGATGAGTAGATCAAAAGTTATGCCCGAAAAACACGTTTTAACGCATTTTGCACCTATGTCGGTAGTGGATGCACTGTAGGTGCTCCAGTGAGACTCCCTATGCGAGATAAGATCATATCGATAGAGAATTTGATGGCGATCATTCTGGCATAGCTAGATTCTCTGTACGATGAGTAGATCAAAAGTTATGCCCGAAAAACACGTTTTAACGCATTTTGCACCTATGTCGGTAGTGGATGCACTGTAGGTGCTCCAGTGAGACTCCCTATGCGAGATAAGATCATATCGATAGAGAATTTGATGGCGATCATTCTGACTTATCTAGATTCTCTGTACGATGAGTAGATCAAAAGTTATGCCCGAAAAACACGTTTTAACGCATTTTGCACCTATGTCGGTAGTGGATGCACTGTAGGTGCTCCAGTGAGACTCCCTATGCGAGATAAGATCATATCGATAGAGAATTTGATGGCGATCATTCTGACTTATCTAGATTCTCTGTACGATGAGTAGATCAAAAGTTATGCCCGAAAAACACGTTTTAACGCATTTTGCACCTATGTCGGTAGTGGATGCACTGTAGGTGCTCCAGTGAGACTCCCTATGCGAGATAAGATCATATCGATAGAGAATTTGATGGCGATCATTCTGACTTATCTAGATTCTCTGTACGATGAGTAGATCAAAAGTTATGCCCGAAAAACACGTTTTAACGCATTTTGCACCTATGTCGGTAGTGGATGCACTGTAGGTGCTCCAGTGAGACTCCCTATGCGAGATAAGATCATATCGATAGAGAATTTGATGGCGATCATTCTGACTTATCTAGATTCTCTGTACGATGAGTAGATCAAAAGTTATGCCCGAAAAACACGTTTTAACGCATTTTGCACCTATGTCGGTAGTGGATGCACTGTAGGTGCTCCAGTGAGACTCCCTATGCGAGATAAGATCATATCGATAGAGAATTTGATGGCGATCATTCTGACTTATCTAGATTCTCTGTACGATGAGTAGATCAAAAGTTATGCCCGAAAAACACGTTTTAACGCATTTTGCACCTATGTCGGTAGTGGATGCACTGTAGGTGCTCCAGTGAGACTCCCTATGCGAGATAAGATCATATCGATAGAGAATTTGATGGCGATCATTCTGACTTATCTAGATTCTCTGTACGATGAGTAGATCAAAAGTTATGCCCGAAAAACACGTTTTAACGCATTTTGCACCTATGTCGGTAGTGGATGCACTGTAGGTGCTCCAGTGAGACTCCCTATGCGAGATAAGATCATATCGATAGAGAATTTGATGGCGATCATTCTGGCATAGCTAGATTCTCTGTACGATGAGTAGATCAAAAGTTATGCCCGAAAAACACGTTTTAACGCATTTTGCACCTATGTCGGTAGTGGATGCACTGTAGGTGCTCCAGTGAGACTCCCTATGCGAGATAAGATCATATCGATAGAGAATTTGATGGCGATCATTCTGACTTATCTAGATTCTCTGTACGATGAGTAGATCAAAAGTTATGCCCGAAAAACACGTTTTAACGCATTTTGCACCTATGTCGGTAGTGGATGCACTGTAGGTGCTCCAGTGAGACTCCCTATGCGAGATAAGATCATATCGATAGAGAATTTGATGGCGATCATTCTGACTTATCTAGATTCTCTGTACGATGAGTAGATCAAAAGTTATGCCCGAAAAACACGTTTTAACGCATTTTGCACCTATGTCGGTAGTGGATGCACTGTAGGTGCTCCAGTGAGACTCCCTATGCGAGATAAGATCATATCGATAGAGAATTTGATGGCGATCATTCTGACTTATCTAGATTCTCTGTACGATGAGTAGATCAAAAGTTATGCCCGAAAAACACGTTTTAACGCATTTTGCACCTATGTCGGTAGTGGATGCACTGTAGGTGCTCCAGTGAGACTCCCTATGCGAGATAAGATCATATCGATAGAGAATTTGATGGCGATCATTCTGACTTATCTAGATTCTCTGTACGATGAGTAGATCAAAAGTTATGCCCGAAAAACACGTTTTAACGCATTTTGCACCTATGTCGGTAGTGGATGCACTGTAGGTGCTCCAGTGAGACTCCCTATGCGAGATAAGATCATATCGATAGAGAATTTGATGGCGATCATTCTGGCATAGCTAGATTCTCTGTACGATGAGTAGATCAAAAGTTATGCCCGAAAAACACGTTTTAACGCATTTTGCACCTATGTCGGTAGTGGATGCACTGTAGGTGCTCCAGTGAGACTCCCTATGCGAGATAAGATCATATCGATAGAGAATTTGATGGCGATCATTCTGACTTATCTAGATTCTCTGTACGATGAGTAGATCAAAAGTTATGCCCGAAAAACACGTTTTAACGCATTTTGCACCTATGTCGGTAGTGGATGCACTGTAGGTGCTCCAGTGAGACTCCCTATGCGAGATAAGATCATATCGATAGAGAATTTGATGGCGATCATTCTGGCATAGCTAGATTCTCTGTACGATGAGTAGATCAAAAGTTATGCCCGAAAAACACGTTTTAACGCATTTTGCACCTATGTCGGTAGTGGATGCACTGTAGGTGCTCCAGTGAGACTCCCTATGCGAGATAAGATCATATCGATAGAGAATTTGATGGCGATCATTCTGGCATAGCTAGATTCTCTGTACGATGAGTAGATCAAAAGTTATGCCCGAAAAACACGTTTTGACGCATTTTGCACCTATGTCGGTAGTGGATGCACTGTAGGTGCTCCAGTGAGACTCCCTATGCGAGATAAGATCATATCGATAGAGAATTTGATGGCGATCATTCTGGCATAGCTAGATTCTCTGTACGATGAGTAGATCAAAAGTTATGCCCGAAAAACACGTTTTAACGCATTTTGCACCTATGTCGGTAGTGGATGCACTGTAGGTGCTCCAGTGAGACTCCCTATGCGAGATAAGATCATATCGATAGAGAATTTGATGGCGATCATTCTGGCATAGCTAGATTCTCTGTACGATGAGTAGATCAAAAGGTATGCCCGAAAAACACGTTTTAACGCATTTTGCACGGTATACGGTAATGGATGCACTTATTGTGTTCACTAATCATTGAATGTGGTGTAGCGGAATTAAGGTGTGAACAGAAGGGGGGAAATATACAAGTTTATTAACAATAAGAAATAACAATAAAGATAAATTAATACACAGTTCGGAAAAGTCAAGACATGACTAGATATCAAATACAAGTTGAGGCTTTCTTATATACTGTTCCTCCATTACATTCTTTCCTAGTTCTCATAACATTATGTGTAACAACCATAACATATCATATAAATATATCTATGTAGGAATTTCTCTATAGCATTTCGCAAGTGGTGACTAATCCTATTTCTATATATCTTATACCGTAATACGCCCCCCTTTTTTCAAGCTGCGCGTCCCGAGCAGCTAGTTTATGATTTGACAGAATCTACTCACCACATCGTAGTGATGTGCCAAAACGTCGAGCTTGTCTCTACTGAGGCATTTTAACCAGCATATGTGACCTAGTACAGAATTGAATGGTGGTCATGCTTGGAGCTCTTGTGAGATTTAATAGATTAGTTCTTATCATTAACCTCTGCTTCCTAGGAGTCATATACTTATTAAGAAAGGTCGCAAAACGATATTTACAACACAAGATATTGTTACTATAAATGACTCATCTATAGTCTTCGCCGTTTGCGTTCTTTTACACGTGCCGCTATTGGTCTATTATCATGGGAATTATCGGCTGCCTCCGCGTCATTGTATTGTTTACGCCTTCCTATGTTCTCACGGTCGGTAGTCTCGGCGTTGTATTGTTTGAGACGGCCGATGTTCTCACGCCGTTCCTTCCCCGACGAATCTAACAATGTTTGTGGGAGTCTATATCTATAATCTAAAACGGCCCTGCAAAGTTAGGATCAAGTTTATATTTCGCTATCTTACGCATTAGAACTTTATCTCCGATGGAAAAGTCGTGCGGCTTAGACCTATGTGTAATATCATAGTCTATCTTTACCTTCTTTGAATGCCTCACGTTGTTATCTTTCGCGATCTCCCACAGTGTAGTCAATCGCGATGCCACGGTTTCACTGAAAGTCGGATCAATTTTATACCTTGATATCTGGTGATTCGTCATCCGTGATGGAGTTGATGGAGTATGTCCAAATATCAACTGAAATGGCGTAAAACTCGTGGCTTCGTTTACCGCTATATTTAAACAGAAAGTGAGACCCTGAATAAATTGTGCCCATTCGTTATTATTTTTGATGTATGCTCTAAGCATGTTCAAAAAAAGTCTGGACGTAGGGTTCTACTTGGGCATTCGCCTTTTGATTATATGGCGCTGAAGCGCCACAATGTAACAACTCGGCTCCCAGTGTTGGTGTTCTAGTTCTCCTGCCACGCGGGACTTTGAGGAGCCTAACTTGTTGCGTGCGTGTTGGCGTGCACCTCAAACTTGGGTAATTAAACTTTTATTAACAATGAACAAGAAATGTACAACAAAGAGAGTAACAGTAGAAACGATATAGGTACAAAGTAATATAAAGTGAATATAAAGTAAAAATAGAGATGACCGCTCAGAACGGTTGCAAGGGCGCGAATAGAGCTGTGGGTATTCGCGGCTCTTTATATACGGGCGCGGTCTACATTCTTCTGCCGTTCTCAAAACATTGCCGATTGGCGCGGCTAATCGTGGCTTTTTATCTTATGTTGCGCATCGCGGTTCTCATAACATAGGCGCCGTACATTTGAAATAATAGACACATTCATGGCAGATCGTAAAATGATTAAGACATTATAGGTTACAGCTAAGACAAAAGTGCGTATTACTAAAGTGGGATAAGGAGAAGTCTAGAAATGGTAGTGGGAATCCACTACACACAAAGATCCATTGCTAAGACTGTGAATTGGAATGTTCCCACATGTGTAGGAAAAGCCGTTTTATACTTGTCGTGGGGGTTCAGAGGTATCTGCCAAAAACCTGATGTCAGATCGAATGAACTATAGATTAGTTTGCCTGCTATTAAATCTACTATATCGTCCATTCTAGGAAGAACATATGTTGCCTTCTTAGTGATGGAGTTTAGCTTTCTGTAATCCACAACCATACGAAAACTCCCATCCCTTTTTTTTAACTAGAACAATATTGCTTGAAAATTCTGAGCTAGATGGTTCTATGAGGCGCTGTTTTAGTAACTCTTCTAATTGACGTTCTACTTCCGCGCGCTTTTCTAAGGGAAATCTATACAAGACCTGGGAAAAAGGTCGCGCGTCTGGCAAGAGTTCCAAATTGTGTCTACCGTTACCTCGAAACCTGCCGATTGAACGTGATGTAAATGCCTCTTTGTTCCTGCTAAGGACGGTAAGAAGTCTCTGTTTCTGATCGCTTGAGAATATGAATTCAGTTAAATCTACAGCATCTAAATCTACATTAGCCGAATAACCTATGTCGGGAAGTTCTACTTCTTCCGGTATATAGTCTACCTCCTCTTTTATGTTAATTGGGATGTTGTCTTTAGTGGAGAGAATGGCCGGGAAGTCTTGCGAATCGTCAATTTTTTGAATCGTGGCGATCAGTTCCCCTCGCGCTATACGTAGATGATTGTTTGTATAGTTAAGAATCCGTACGGGTATTGATGAGTTAACTCTGACATGCGATATGGTTTTTCCTATTACAATGGGTAACTCCTGAGAGACTCCTTCTATGATGTAGAGCTTGTCTTTTAAGGCTGCTTGTTAATAGAAAGTTACCAAACTGTGAGAGCTTAAGACTTGTGACTTGATAAGATTTATTAGAGGAGAACAAATGAATTAATCACAATCAACCAAAGATGTAACATACAATGCAAATAGGGAAATCCAACGGAAGAGCACTAAGGCTAATTAATAGTCCACGATAAATCGAGAAATAAATTAAACTAAATCGCTAACCTTAATTGCTAAGAATACAAAGACTCTAAATCTAATAGGTCTAGATAATAAGAAGAGGAAAAGGTCAAGAACAACTGACCATGAACGTACTAAAAGCGAACACCCCGCTTTCCATTAGCCATCTCTTATATATGAGTTGGAGAGATATGTTTTGTAAGATAGCTATGGGAAAGCGGCGGTAAAGTTACAACATATCGACAAATGCATTAGCTCAAGAATGCAATCAAACAACAGTATCTAGACTGTAAAAATGGATTACGAATATGCGATATTCATAACACTCCCGAGGGAAAAGCAAAACTACTTACAACATACAAAGTAGTGGTGTCCTAGTTGTTTACATTTGTAGCATGGATTGCGCTCTTTTTTACAAATGTATCCTGGTCCATGTTTGTTAAAGCAGACCGGGCACTTTTTGTTGAGACGCAAGATGAGCCATCTTTCTTCCGCTGTAGTGTACGTCGAGCATCTTGTGCTGGTTTCCCTCTTTCCGCAGAAGCTGCAATTTGGTTCGGTTGTTTCCGTGAGGTCCACGGAGGTGGGGCGAAGGGCAAATGTGGTTGCTTGTCCACGTCTTGACGTGAGTAGAATGGCTGGTCGGTGATCTCTTGGGGAATAGGGCTAGTGCGAGGAGCTTTGTAATCCTCTTCGTCCGAGCTCCAAGTATATTCGATATCTTCATAGATGGAGGCCATAAAAGCAGATAGAGAATGTAACAGCTCGGCTCGTTGTGTTGATGTTGTATTCCTCCTGCTATGCGGGACATATTGAGGAGGTTAAACTGCTGCGTGCGTGTTGCCATGTACCTCAAAATTGAGTTATTAAGCCGTTATTAACAATGAACAATTAAAGTATAGCAGATGGGTTAACAGTAGTGCATTAAACGATATAAGTACAGAGAAACATAAAGTAAATATAAAATAGAAATATAAAGACTGTTTAGAACGGTTGCAGAGGCGCGAATAGGGCTGTGGGTATTCGCAGCTCTTAATAAACGGGTGCTGTCGGCATTTTTCTGCCGTTCTCACAACATTGCCGATTGGCGCGGCTAATCGTGGTTTTTATCTTATGTTGCGCATCGCGGTTCTCATAACATAGGCGCCGTACATTTGAAATAATAGACACATTCATGGCAGATCGTAAAATGATTAAGACATTATAGGTTACAGCTAAGACAAAAGTGCGTATTACTAAAGTGGGATAAGGAGAAGTCTAGAAATGGTAGTGGGAATCCACTACACACAAAGATCCATTGCTAAGACTGTGAATTGGAATGTTCCCACATGTGTAGGAAAAGCCGTTTTATACTTGTCGTGGGGGTTCAGAGGTATCTGCCAAAAACCTGATGTCAGATCGAATGAACTATAGATTAGTTTGCCTGCTATTAAATCTACTATATCGTCCATTCTAGGAAGAACATATGTTGCCTTCTTAGTGATGGAGTTTAGCTTTCTGTAATCCACAACCATACGAAAACTCCCATCCCTTTTTTTTAACTAGAACAATATTGCTTGAAAATTCTGAGCTAGATGGTTCTATGAGGCGCTGTTTTAGTAACTCTTCTAATTGACGTTCTACTTCCGCGCGCTTTTCTAAGGGAAATCTATACAAGACCTGGGAAAAAGGTCGCGCGTCTGGCAAGAGTTCCAAATTGTGTCTACCGTTACCTCGAAACCTGCCGATTGAACGTGATGTAAATGCCTCTTTGTTCCTGCTAAGGACGGTAAGAAGTCTCTGTTTCTGATCGCTTGAGAATATGAATTCAGTTAAATCTACAGCATCTAAATCTACATTAGCCGAATAACCTATGTCGGGAAGTTCTACTTCTTCCGGTATATAGTCTACCTCCTCTTTTATGTTAATTGGGATGTTGTCTTTAGTGGAGAGAATGGCCGGGAAGTCTTGCGAATCGTCAATTTTTTGAATCGTGGCGATCAGTTCCCCTCGCGCTATACGTAGATGATTGTTTGTATAGTTAAGAATCCGTACGGGTATTGATGAGTTAACTCTGACATGCGATATGGTTTTTCCTATTACAATGGGTAACTCCTGAGAGACTCCTTCTATGATGTAGAGCTTGTCTTTTAAGGCTGCTTGTTAATAGAAAGTTACCAAACTGTGAGAGCTTAAGACTTGTGACTTGATAAGATTTATTAGAGGAGAACAAATGAATTAATCACAATCAACCAAAGATGTAACATACAATGCAAATAGGGAAATCCAACGGAAGAGCACTAAGGCTAATTAATAGTCCACGATAAATCGAGAAATAAATTAAACTAAATCGCTAACCTTAATTGCTAAGAATACAAAGACTCTAAATCTAATAGGTCTAGATAATAAGAAGAGGAAAAGGTCAAGAACAACTGACCATGAACGTACTAAAAGCGAACACCCCGCTTTCCATTAGCCATCTCTTATATATGAGTTGGAGAGATATGTTTTGTAAGATAGCTATGGGAAAGCGGCGGTAAAGTTACAACATATCGACAAATGCATTAGCTCAAGAATGCAATCAAACAACAGTATCTAGACTGTAAAAATGGATTACGAATATGCGATATTCATAACACTCCCGAGGGAAAAGCAAAACTACTTACAACATACAAAGTAGTGGTGTCCTAGTTGTTTACATTTGTAGCATGGATTGCGCTCTTTTTTACAAATGTATCCTGGTCCATGTTTGTTAAAGCAGACCGGGCACTTTTTGTTGAGACGCAAGATGAGCCATCTTTCTTCCGCTGTAGTGTACGTCGAGCATCTTGTGCTGGTTTCCCTCTTTCCGCAGAAGCTGCAATTTGGTTCGGTTGTTTCCGTGAGGTCCACGGAGGTGGGGCGAAGGGCAAATGTGGTTGCTTGTCCACGTCTTGACGTGAGTAGAATGGCTGGTCGGTGATCTCTTGGGGAATAGGGCTAGTGCGAGGAGCTTTGTAATCCTCTTCGTCCGAGCTCCAAGTATATTCGATATCTTCATAGATGGAGGCCATAAAAGCAGATAGAGAATGTAACAGCTCGGCTCGTTGTGTTGATGTTGTATTCCTCCTGCTATGCGGGACATATTGAGGAGGTTAAACTGCTGCGTGCGTGTTGCCATGTACCTCAAAATTGAGTTATTAAGCCGTTATTAACAATGAACAATTAAAGTATAGCAGATGGGTTAACAGTAGTGCATTAAACGATATAAGTACAGAGAAACATAAAGTAAATATAAAATAGAAATATAAAGACTGTTTAGAACGGTTGCAGAGGCGCGAATAGGGCTGTGGGTATTCGCAGCTCTTAATAAACGGGTGCTGTCGGCATTTTTCTGCCGTTCTCACAACATTGCCGATTGGCGCGGCTAATCGTGGTTTTTATCTTATGTTGCGCATCGCGGTTCTCACAATATAGGCGCCGTACATTTAAAATAATAGAGACATTCATGGCAGATCGGCAAATGATTAAAACATTATAGGTTATAGTTAAGACAAAATTGCAATTTACTAGTGTGGAATAAGGAGAGCTATAGACATGGTAGTGGGAATTCACTACAGTTTGGTTGTTATATTCTGCGTAGCTTCATTCCCTATGATTGTGTTTATTCAATGTACCAATGAGTTTTCCTTTGGTAATTGAGACATAATTTGTTTGTGTTTCTTGCATTGTAAACTAAGAGTCTTAGTGCTAACACTTTATTCGTACATTGCTACACTCACGTCTTTATCGATTGATTCTCACATATTGCACGGTTCTGAATAAAGTATAATTTATTATGGAATTTATACGTGGAAATCTAACTTAATAAAATAGTGGTAAATTAATATACACGTAATTTACAAGCCTATTTATTTACAGTTTTTGGAGAAAAATTTAGCACAAGAAATATTTATACATATTAATATAATAAATTATGTCCAGTAACACAAACAAACAAATTAATACAGGCACTAACATTATTATTATCATAAAAATGGGTAAGAAACTTATGAGTACAAATATAAATTTAAATAAACTATGCTACAATATATACAAATTAATCGGAACTATCCCAGTCCGATAGTTGTAGCGTATTATTTAACCGCCTTTTCTTCACTTTTTTCTTTACCGATAACTGAAAGTAATTTTTTTGGTGTTAAGCAATTTGATGAAAAGAAGTAGGTATTACAACTCAACCCACAAACCTAAGCGTAATGGAAGTTAAACTCCGCTTTTGAGAGTATCGGTAGCCCATAGTATTTGGCTGAGTGCGCTCTTATATTCTTATAGCTAAATGTAAATAATGATCATTAGATAATTGGTAACGCGGTACAAATAACGTACGCGACTGGCTGCTGCTTCTGACATGGACATTTATATTTTAGGCCAATGAGTATAACGTTTTCCCTAAGCCTCTTTGGTTCTTATGCTCTTTTGATGTGCCACGCGGGTCTTTATCGTTGTGGAGGCTGGGAGGTTCGTTAGCGCTGGTGGCTTGGTTTGTGGTTACCTCAAACTTGGGTAATTAAACCTTTATTCAACAGATAACAAATATAAATAATAATGATAAATAAATCCTCGGTTAACTTGTTCTCTTACTGAGAAGCGAGCGCTTTTATACGGGTGGTATGTTTGCGATAACGCCGCTCTCATAACATGTGCGCGCATCCAATCATAACATAATTAATTGCGATGAGAATGTTAATATCAGATTGAACCTATTAGTCATATATAGATTATACTTTAGTATTTGTCGAACATGTTGCAACAACATAATCTTGTAAGGTAAACTGATACTAATACAAGGTAAATGTTATCCTAGAACATACACCACAGTATACTAAATGGTATTGGAAATCTACTACAGCGTTCATGAGGATTCAATATAAAATGATAGTGGAGTGAGGGAAATCCACTATAATGAGACGCTGTCCAGAGATGCACCATTTTTACTCCAAAAAAACTTAGGCAATTCGGTTGTGTTACATTCAGAAATTTGTGAAGAACGTCTTCTTCATTTAAATTACAGTCCTCCTAGGTCAATCTCTCACACACAAGACTGTTTCTAGAGAAAAACTTACGCATTAGTTCGCTCGAATTTGCTGTAAAATTTACCTGAAAATCCTCTTATATCTACTAGACAAATAAGCACTAAATTTAAACGTGAAATTATCAGAAAACACACTCACATTCTTCATTGAAATGGCCTTAAAACGGCTATGTGCAAAAAATAGAGGGAAATCCTCGAGCACAATTTTCAGATTTCGGTGCTTATGCACTGCTGTCACTCTCAATACAGCAGTCTCAACCTAAAATTTTAGCGAAACAGTATTTTAAACAGCGATCAAAACTACACGCAGAACATTTAGCATCAATTTCTATGTTACCTGTCAATAATAATGAACCCAGTAACCCAAGAGTAAGATGAGTATCGTAGAGATGGATCAACTTAGCGTCCGCTAAATGCTAAAATCGTATACATGAACTTTTATAGATGAGAAAAAAACCCATAATGTAGTCGATGAGACATACTTTACCTACATCATCTACCCAAATCCGTCTATCCATAGCGGCAGTCGTGGCAAGGTTAATTTCACTACGGCGCTGAAGTCTACTCTTCTTCTTTGGTGGCGACGCAGGAAGGACCAACTCCTCTTCTTTCTCACTAACCACACCTACCCGTCGCCGATTGGCGTCGCCACCTCCACTCTTCATCTTATCGTGCTCATTAGAGAGCATCTAACGATAAAAACAATATAAAAAATACCAACCAGTTTTCCATAAAACAAAACATATTCAAAAGGAACGAATGTAAAAAAAATGAAAATAAATAAAAACTAGTGAAAAATGTACAAATAAATAATCAACATATATACTCTAAGATCAATCACTAACCATAAAAAACGTCCTACCGGACTCACGATTCCCCGCTCTCAAACCATCTACGAACCGTTGGAGTATAGAAACGGTTCGTTTCTTATTGAAACTCATCATTCTGCATACCACAGGTATTGGATTATATCCAAAAATTTGGATATCCTAAAAAAAGCCAATAATCTCAACACTTTCATCTAAGCCTATAATCGATGTCAATATTTGACATCAAATATTGTCCTCTTCACTCATAAACTCTTCTCACCAACTCACATAATCGTCAACGATAGTTAAAAATAAATCCTGAATTGCAACAGGAAGAGTACACAGCCTCCAGATAAAATAATTACTGAAACAAACACATAACAGAATAACTACTAATTAACTAATTCATCTAAAACTAAATTATATGAAAAAAACCTGGCGCGATCTTCAGCTGTCGTCATCTTTTTTCATCGAGAAGCCTTAATACATGATTAAGAGCCCCACGCGCCGACAAGTCTCTCGACTTCGGAACAACAGAACTCAGCGTGGGTGAACATATTCTCACCTGTAACTCACATTGTTTCCATTACAAGATTCCTTAAAACTCTACACACTAAAGTAGATGATATCGAATAGACAAAACCACCCTATCGCAAATATACATATACTATACCTTGTCCCTAGCTGAATACGCCGACAATTCCCTGTCGTGTTCGCATTCAGCAAACACAGCCGGCAACAAGGAAATGAGAGAACTGCATATCAATGGCGCTTCCCATTTTTCCATATCCTCAGCATGGATTTCCCGCTTTCTCAAGAAATCCTTATCCAAATCACCATCGCCTACCACGGTTATTTTGACGCGGATAACAGTATCCTAAATAACAAATATAATCGTCTACAACTAAATAAAAAATAAATAAAAAATGGGATAAACGCCACACAGAAATAATAATAAACATTTATAAGCCTACCGAGCCAATGTACTTCATTCTTTCAAAAGTAGACAACATGCGTAAAGCACGGATACGATGATTGCCTTCTAAAAAAACAGACGTAACCCGCCATCAGCTTCTAACCTGAACTCTCTTTCATCCAACAACCCAGAAGCCTTGACTCCTAGCCCTTCAGAAAAGTTCGAGCTGTCGTGCTTACAGCACACTACCCAACTCAAATTTTTATATTGTTTAACATGACTGAGAGGGTCGACTGTCAGTTTGTTTACAAAAGTGTAGGTTACGTGAGGAAAGTACTGGTAAATTCTCGAGATGGTCATTGTTTTTACCTTTCGAGTTTCTCCACTGCTGGAGATGTTCCTCGCTAAGTTCAGTGTGTCCTCTACTCTTCTAAGCGTAGCTGCCGCATTAGGGTTCGGAGTTTTCAAAATTTTATCCAAATTATTACCCCTGACAAGTCCTAACTTGCTTAAGAATCATACGTCTTTCGTATCTCTAACATTTCGACGAATAGTTGCGGCGGTTCGACTAGGATGGAAGCCCTCAAATGATACCACTAGTAATAAGTCAGACATAACTCACATGCACCCGTTAAGGAATGAGTCCTCGAATGAGGTTAAGAGTTCTTCAAAAGTAATTGGAATTATTTCACCTTCAGGATTCATGCTGCCTCACTATGTTTATCAGTAACGGATAAATACATATATATTCGAATCAGACTGACAAGTCGTAGACGGGCCGATTAGATATAAAAGTTCGACGTGTGGTTGAGTGTTGTTTTAATCCTGCCATGCGAGTCTAGTTTATGCTTATCGTTTTTCGCCTTAGGTGTGCTTCCCTCAAATTTGGGTAATTATTACCTTTACTAATAATGATAACAATACAATAATAATCAACCAATTATAAAATGTATAGGCATGCTATATATTAGGGTTCGCATTCAAATTCAAAATTTTAAATTTAATTTGAATTGAAAATTTGAAAATTTGAAAATTCCTAGATTTGAAAATATTTGAAATTTGAAAATTTGAATCGAATTACTTGAATGCCAACTCTAGTTGAAACCATCGAAAGCACGACATTTGAAAGTGCTATCTAATAGAATCAAGCATATAATTGAGATCCATGGACAGCATTTGACGCGAAGAAAAATAGGGGCGATAAAAATTTGTGAAGTAAGTGAAATTCCTTTATTGCAATTAAAGAATTTGATATCAGTTATTCGCTGTTTTAGGAACCGACTATTGGCTATTATATTAAAGTGATAAACTTATAAAAATTTGTTCAAATACCCTTGAAGTATTTTAGTCGCTAATTCGCTCACTGTTCTATAAAAAGGTTGATACTTTGGCCGGTGAGTTGTTTTAAGGCACTTTTTGTATAAAAGTATTGAAATGATTGTATAGTAATGATATTTCAGGATCGATTGACCGTTGACCTACTGAATGAGTTGAAAGAGATTCTTTTAAAGGGAAAAATAGCATGCAAGAAGGTTTCTATACTTTTCCCATCTAATCCGGAAACATTAGCCAACACGCTTAATGAGTTTCTTCGCGTTTCTTGTGCCTCTGAATAGGAGAATCTTGATCAAAGAGGAAATCACTTTCGTAGGACATTTTCTTCAATACCTTCCGTGTGAGAGGTGGGTTTTTTTTGATTTTTAATTTTCTCGGATATTTCCGAATTCGTCGGAAATTCCATTTCTATTTTAGCATCCTGTATTTTTAGCTATGTAAAAGGGTGGTACGTAACCAGGTGATCAAGCTGGTTACTCCCTTTTATACGTAGCGGAACCCATGGAATTTAGGTATGGGTTGGAGAGAGTGCACTCAAGGGTTAAAGATATTTATTAGGGCATAAAATAAATGGTACAGAGGATTACATTAGGCAAGAGGGTCAGAGGCTCAGGACACCCGCAACTGCCCCGATTACTCCGCGCAGAGCCTTTTATAGGCCTACTGGATTCAGAGACACAGAGGAGATGCGGAGAATCGTGACATCTCACCCTCTTATTGTGCCGAAGCTCCTGCGAGGCGAAGTTAACAGAGATTATATTTAGTATGAATGACTAACAATATAAGTTTATAATTTGAATATGGGTTATTAGGAAAAGAAAATAATATATTACATCGAATAAATATAATGGTGGCAGTAGTGTTATTTGATTAATATGATTAATGATTAAATGTGGTTCGGCTTAGTCGACTTTGACTGCTATGAGGTGTTGAGCTAATACAGGACGGGGTGGGCTAGGTCCCGCAAGGGAATGATGGTTTCCCTCAGGAAGCTAGAGTTGGCGAACCACCTGCATTTCACCCTCACTCACAGGGTCCCTACAGCATTCTTTCTTTATAATTATCGGGTATTAATCGTTGGTACGGTGGAATTATGTGTGTAATAATTGAATAACATTGAAAATGTTATCTAATACAAGTTAATATCTCAGGAATAGGAAAGTTCACTTTTTGTATGGGGCAATGGTATTTTTTACAACATACAAATTAATTATATAAGTTATTGTAGTAGATAAGACAATTTCATTGTTGTTATTGGGGTTTAATGTGGTACAGTGAAGAAAGTTAAAGTGTAAAATATTTCATGTAATCCTATTTAACTTTACCAATTTACCTTCCAGTGTTTCTGAATGTTCAAGCTAAAGATTTGAATTTTTTTTTTTTTCTGAAATATTTGTTGTTTAGGTTAATTTCTTCTTGGCTATCCCTGAGGATAACTGAGTGGTATCTGTTGTAATATCTGTAATGATTAGAACAATTGGGTATAGTCGCAATTAATACTGCGTTCGCGTGGATTTGGTTGTTTTGTATTTATTGATAATTATTTTCCCCTATTATTACTAACTGTTCTTAGCGTTTTAAATCGAAAAAATGTTTGGTTTGATTTGCATGCAGAGTCTTTAATTTTCCTTGACTGCTTTTAAGTATCAGATTGGGACTTTCAACACCTACTACTTCATGCGGTTCGCTAAAAATTGGAGTCAATTTGTTTGCTCTATTAATGCGAATAAGAACTTTATCACCTATCTTGAAATCCCTTGCTTGTGCGTGGTTCCTTAGGTCATAATGTTTCTTCTGCTTTTCCTGGGCATCTGTTATTGTCTTGGTAGTAAATTTCCAAGCTGCCTTTAGGTTCTCCGTCAGCTGTGTTATATAGCTGTCCTCATCCTCGTAGGTCCTAACTGGTGCTTTGATGGCAGTTGTAAAAGGAGAATTAGGTTGTCGCCCATATGTTAGATAAAAAGGCGAATTATGTGTCGTTGAACTCTCTGTTGAATTATAAGCATGAGTTACGAGCTGGAGACTTTCATCCCAGTTATCACACTGCGTATTAGTTGCATGCGACATGAGTTGTTCCAATGTCAAGTTAAGTCGCTCTACTAAGCCATTTGCCTGGTGGTGATATGGTGTACTCATCGTGTGATTTATTCCTAGTAGATTCATTGTCTTTTTAAAGAGTTTACTAGTGAAATTTGATCCTTGATCCGTAACTAGATTTTCTGGTGTTCCCATATGAGATATTACTTGATTTATTATCGCCGCTATAGTAGTATGCGCTTTCTGATCTGGTAGCGCTTCCGTTATTGCGTATTTCGTAAATGCATCTATCACCACAAGGATGTGTTTGTTTCCTTGCAATGTTAGAGGTAACGGACCTATGAAGTCCGCATGTAGCCTCTGCATCGGTCGTGTTGGTATTTCAAACTTGTGCATTGGTTCGCAGTTCCTATACGCTCTGGGGTCTTTTCGTTTTTGACATGATTCGCAGTGTTTTATTACCATTGCGACATCTCTAAGCATTCCATTCCATATTACGGCATTACTAATCAACGACTTAGTTTTGTTTACTCCTAAGTGCGCTGCTCCAAACTCCGATTCGTGAAAATTCTTGATTATTTTTATCCTTAATTCTGATTGATCGGGCAAAACTATTTGAGGGTTTTTTGAATGATTTTCTGGTGTCTTATAAAGAATGTCACCAATTATAATATAATTTCTTGTTGACTCGTCCGATTTCAACACTTTTTGCTTTAGATTTTTGATTCTCGGGCATTCTTCTTGCTCCTTAGCTATCTCATTAATGCCAATATTATTATATGATAGGCTATCGTCCAGTACTGATGCTACTAACAGCTCTTTATTCTCATCTGGCAAGTGTCGTGAAAGCGCATCAGCTATTACATTCTTTTTCCCAGGACGATATACAATGTTTACGTCAAATTCCTAAAGCACTATTTGATATCGTGCTAATCGCCCAGTTAAGTCTTTACGGTGTAGTAACGCTCTCAATGGCGAGTGATCAGTTATCAGCGTGCATTTTGCGCCGTCTATATATGGTCTAAATTTCTGCACCGCAACGACAATACCTAGAGCTTCCAGTTCAATTGCTGGGTATCTAGTTTCGTGTTTATTTAGAGTTCTACTGGCATACGCAATTACCTTCTCATCGTTATCTTTTCCTTGCTTCAATACTGCTCCTACTCCTAGAGCCGATGCATCTGTCTCTATGATGAAAGGCTCTCCTAGCTTTGGTGGTGAAAGAATGGGTGCCGTTGTTATGGCTAATTTAAGTTGGTTAAAAGCTTGCTCACACTTTTCGCTCCATACGAAGGCTGTGTCCTTTTTCGTCAGGTCTGTCAAAGGTGCCGCTGTTTGAGCATATCTCGGAATAAACCGTCTGAAAAATGATGTCATCCCTATAAATGCACGTATATCAGTAACATTTTTAGGCGTTGGGTAGAGGTCTATTGCCGATGTCTTTGCAGGATTCGGTCGAATGCCTTTTTCGCCAAGAATGAAGCCAAGAAATTTCACTTCCGGCTGTGCGAAAAGACATTTGGACGCCTTCAGTTTCATTCCAATTGCTCCAATTTTAGAGAGCACTTCGTCAACATCAGTCAGGTGTTCTTCAGCTGTTTCCGATGTAATCACAAGGTCGTCAATATATATGAACACTCGTGCCTTGATTCCTCTCGCTAACTCATTCATGATCCTTTGGAATGTGCCTGGTGCTCCCATTAATCCCATCGGCATTGTTACATATTCGTATGCTCCTAAGAAACAAGCAAAAGCCGTCCTTTCACAATGTGATTCCTCCAGTGGTATTTGGTGAAACCCAGCTTGAAAGTCCATGGTGGTGTAATATTTCTTACTTGCACACGAATCTAATATGTCATGGATGTTAGGCAAGATAGACTGAGCCGGTTTCGTGATTGCATTCAACGCACGAAAATCTGTAGTGAACCTCCATGACTTATTGTCCGCCTTCTTGACGAGCACTATAGGTGCACAGAATGGTGAAGTCGATTCTCTCACGATGTTGTCTTTTAGCATCTGATTGATTTGTTGCTCAATTTCCTTCTTCTTCTCCGGTGGCACTCTGTATATCTTTGCTGATGGAACTTTCGCATTGTCAACCAAATCAATCCTATGTCTAACTGGTCCGGTGTATCTTCCAAGCGCTCCGTCTGGTCCTACAAAAGCATTCTTGTGTTTCCGGATGATGTTTCTTAGACGTTCCTTCTGTTCCTTCGTGAGGTTTGCTTTCTGTAAATCTATTTCGGTTGCTATATCATATTCCGGCCGATCGGGTTGGCGAAATATAGGAAGCCTTTGTTCCCAAAATGCTTCTGGTGGAATATACGTTTGATGGCTGTTTACGGCATATATTTGGTGATCTTCCTCCACTGGATAAGCAACCGCGATGGGGGTGTTCTTGTAGAGTTTTACCTGCGTGTTTGTTGGGTTCATAATAATTGCTACACCACATGCCTGTTTATCCGGCGTTATTAAAGTTCTTCCGACAATATATATTTGGTGATCCTCTCTGTTATTGTCCTCAATCAAGTAGTGTATACGTCTAGATTCCATGTTTGAAATTCCTTCCAACTGTAGCGGCACAATTGTTTCTGTCCTCTTATTTAATGTTACATTGTCAGTGAGCCGTACTTTGAATGTTATTGCGCTCAAATCATTTGGGTCCAATTTGACATTATTTACCTGCACTAATGGATTTACTTCTCTACCTATCCTGACTTTCTTATTTGCCAAGTCCAAGGTTACGCCTTGTCCTGCTAGGTTCATGGTTTTAATAAAGTCAGCTCCTAGTAATAGAGGTGGTGGGCAAGCGTCATCTTTAGATATTTTGAAGGTATGGTCATACTGCTGAGTACCTATCTGAACTCTCAGTTTTACACTTGCTAAAAATGTAAATGCTGATCCATTTGCCGTTCTCGCCTGCACTTGCTCTCTACTAGTTAGATGGTCTATTCCTAGGCTTTTAAAAGTGGATGTTCCTAGATAGGAGACTGATGCGCCACTGTCTAAAAGTGCATTATACCGTCTATTGTTAATTGTCGTTTCAATATACGGTAACTCGTTGACTCTTCCATTTACAGCGCATATAACAGAATAAATTTCTGGCAAGTAATAGATTCTACTAGATTGGGTGCCTTCTTCTAATTCCATTAGTTCCATCGGTGGCTCATCCACAGTAACATTATTTACCATCGCTTTTCGTAACTGTTTTTTCATTTTCCTGACGAACGCCGGTGATGCTCGCTTTGTCATAGCTACCACTTCCTTAGTTACTTGTTTTGCTTTCCATATGCAATAAAACCTAATAGAGCAGTACGTCCCTATAATTAAAGCTATCATCAAAAGCGGCATAGTAAGTATCCGCCATATGATACTTGAAAAATTGTTGTGTATCATTTCCGTCCAATTACTAGCTTTTTCTTTAACACTATCATATGCTGCAGTTAGAGATTTATGTGCGGACTGTCTCATTTTCATTGCTCTTTCCACGATGTCCTGTTCTGTTAGTTTATACTCTGTCCAGAGGTCTTCGATTTTTCGTTTGTTTTCCTGTTTGTATACTCCCTATTCGGAGGAATTTGCTCCTGCAGAACTTCCAGTTTTTGCGTTGTTTTCTTCAACGATGTCGTGCTATACGCATTCTGCACCTCTTGTGGCACAGTCGTTGGTGTAGAGTGAGCTATCAGCTGCGTATCTTGAAAATTCGCTTCTCCAATCCTCGCCTGTCGTGTGTTATTAATAGCAATCTTCAGAGATTCCATTTCTCGGTTGATCACTGCTCTAGCACTTTTCCCTCCTCCTACTTGGTGACTAAAGATGTAGTCGTGAATACTTTCATTGTTTCTCAACTGAAGGAATACCACTACTATTCCATTCTTCATGCCATAAGCGTTGGTGAAATGACAGTTCTTTATACTTTCAGCTGTCCTTATGTTGTTGTCTTCGAACTCGATTATCATACTTAGTTCCTTGATGGCAATATTCTTTGGTGTTACTAACGCTGAATATTTCCCGAATTGGGTATATCTACACCATGGTTCTGTCATCACTTTTTCCCACACAATGGTGTACTCTTCTTTTCTACAAACACCATCGATCAACTTGCAACCACTGGTGTCTCCCAATTCCGTAGTTATTTTGATTCCATCCAACGTTGAGATTTCTCCATACTCGACAGTGAATACACCTCTACTTTGATTCTGTGCTCCCCACCAAGGTATTTCTTCTTCTCCTCCTATGACTTTCGTTCTTTTGACTAGAGGTCTAAATTCTTCGAGCGACTGATCATGTATTTTTCCTTTCTCATGAGCACTACGGCATTCTTCTTCCGTTATCGCAGTCCGTGTATGATTTATCACTCCTTGGTGTGTTTGTATCCCCAGAAATCCTTTCAGCTCTAAAACTGTGGTTTCTTTAAAGCACTTGACTGCTTTCATCTTATACGTCCTTTGATGTTCCGCATACATGGTTACTTCCATTTCTTGAATCACATTATTTATTTCCAGTGTACGATAGTCGACCAGTTCTGGTATCTCAAAGAGCTTTCCACCTTCATGGAATCCACAGATTTGGTATGGTGTTGCTCCCGCTTGTCCCACGATCATCAGCATACATATTGTTAAGATGGTGCTGATAGTCGGCATATATCTAGTCGTGAAGTTAGTCGTTGGTAACGCTTGTATATACGCTTCTTCTCTATGATCGTTTGGCATTATGGCCTGCCGTTGTGGAGGTGGTGGACATTGGTGATATTGTTGACCATGCTGATGTGGATGATTGTGGTATCCCGGGTAATAATTCTGACGGTGTCTGTTGCCAAATGGAACTCTCCATTGGTTCCACGGTCGACCTCTAAAGACTTCCCCGAATCCGCGTGTTCTCAGAAATCCTCCGCGTTTCGGTGCATTCCCGTTAAAATTCGGTCTTCCTCTGGCTGATCGGTTTCCGTTGTAACGGTTATTACTCGTTCCTCTTCTTTCTTGACAATTCCCGTTCGCTGTCATTTGTTGGAATTGTCGTTTCATATTTTCCATCTGGTCTTCCAGTCGTATGATATTGATCCGTTCCGACTTGTCAATTCCTTCAAGTCTTTCCTGCATCAGAATGCGATCTTCCCTTTCTGCTAGATTAATAGCGTCTTCAAAGGTATTGGGTGTAGGTAGTCTCCTTAGCGTTTTCCTTATATCAGATCGAAGTCCTTTCCAGAAGAAATCAATACACATTTGTTCCAGCTGCTTCGTAGGAATGCCTTGATATGCCAGGTCAACTTTGCTTTTTATTGCCTTCGCAAATTTTCCAACGGTATCAGCTCCCTGTCTCATTTCAAAAAGCTCCTCTCTTGCAGCTTGTATAACTAACGGGTTCTTCATTTTAGTAGCCAGTTCGGTCACCATTTTTTCCCAAGTCATAGTTTCCGGATTTTTCAAGCTGTCATATTTAATTCGCGCACTGTCAAAAAGATATAGTGGCAAAAGTGTTTGCGCTTTTTGTTTTGGAATGTCGAAGCGCTCTAGTATATCCACGAATTTTTTCAACCAACACACGAATGTTTCATCTCCTTCACCTGAGAATCTACTAACCCTGCCTTCCAGAATTTTTGCTACTTGCAGTGTTGTAAGCTGATTTAGGCGCCCCACATCATTTACCTCAAGTATTGGTATATGTGTGGCGGGCGCAGTAAGTATCGTTTTTGATTTGCGCCCTGAAGCAGTGTTAACCTTAGAGATATGCGGGGTGTTGAATTCAGACATATTATGCGATGGTTCAACCACTGGTTTTTTCGATCTCAAAAAATAGTGATGCGTTATTTTGTTCGTTTGTTTAACTATCACTTCTTTCTCACACTTAAGAACTCACTGTATCCGGAACAAATACAGCGATGTGTTAGGAATAGGATATCCTCCGTTTGTATCGCTCTTTCTGTGGCCCTCCGTAGACTGGTTAAGTCTCAATAATTACCTGTGACCTTTGCTATTAGACAATATGCAGCCTGCGCTATTCGATAACAATAATGTGCTACTATATTCTTTTCCTATTACTATTTATGTGGAGTTGGAAAAGAACAGAGTGAAAGAAAGGAACAAAATAATATTATGCATTTAAATAAAGATGTGACCTAAGTATATTAATAGAAAGGCAATATTAATTTTTGGAGTAAGTTTAGTACGATTTAAAGAAAAAAAATGTGGGAATACTATAGTGTAGCACGTTTTTTTTAATGATTAGACAAAATAAAAGGATAGAGAGAGAAGGAGACAGAAAAAAAAAATGTAAATATAAATTAAAGTGTGGGGAATAATTAGGTGTAAGGGTGATTGTATCAACTATTTAACATACTAACGCTTAAATAGTCAGTGGGAACTATTCGAACATATTACTTACTATTTTACGTATTAGAATTACCGCACTTAATATTAAATATGATTGAAATTAGAAGGAACTGTGACTTCTTAAAATACAATAAGTATTACAAATCAAATTCAACTAAATAGAAAGTACAAGAGAGAGAAGAGAGGAATTAAAGCGACCGTAACCTACTAAGGAACAGCTATGTGTGTGCTCACAACTGTGGGTTTCAGCTTTATATATAGAGCTTCTGTCCAGCTGCCACTGTTTACTTGATCTTTTAGATAACTCAATTACCAATTATCCCTTGATCTTATTCCAGTTTACAACCCTCTATCTCGCCGCATGATTAATATTCTTGTTATCGCCTCTGGCATATTGTAAATCAAGCTACCATAAACAGCCTATTCGCCCTCACATAACAAGGCCATTTACCATAACCGCTCATCCATCTTCTTTTTGCTCTCTGTGTACGATAATCATTAAAATGAGTTTCACTTCCTTCGCTGATATTAGAAACACTCATGATTTTATTCCTGAGAATATGGATCTATCTCCAGGCAGCCCTATTAGTCCCTATGGTTCGCTAGACTTTGATATTATTATTCCTATCTTTGATCCTTATGAAGCCGAAGTATTCGGACCTGCAAGTCCTACGTGGTACGAAGCACCACGAAACTACCAGGAAATACCCATCGACATTCAATCTGCGTGCGAGGAGTACAATTCGAAGCCCCACCAGCATACGAGGAATATTGCTATACACAGCTGCCTACCTATAACAATCTCCCTATCTAACGCCTCCTTCGTACTTACCCAATCTCGGCGATTAACTTAATACAACCAAACTCAGAGAATATCCGGGGCATTAGGATTTTATTTTATTTTATTTTTGTTTTTAAATTATATTTCTTATGCTTATATTTTCCTTGTAAGACTACTCTGTTCTGTAAAAAAAATAGTTCTTGTCCATCGTTTCTCCCGGATACGGCCTTAGACGGATTAACCTCGCAATTAATTCCTTCCAGCTAGTATCACATATTAGAGACAACTAGGTTACGGATGTATTTTAATACTAATTAATCAATCTAATTGTATGATAGGATATATAAACGGTTCATGATAAATCTAAGTACAGATTCTTTTTGAAAGAAAAGAGAAAATAATGAGAAAGTTTAAGAACAAATGAATGATAACCTGAAACTTAACTAATTAATTAATGCATTTGTGAAATTCTCATGACAGATTTAATCTTAATTTTAACAATATTTTACCATTGTTTGTAACATTATTTATGTCAGTAATAAATATACCTTCCTGTTTTCTCTTCTAATTCACCTTTTAAGACAGTCTAATCCTTTAAATAATTCCTTATTATTTTTCATTATTATATATTAGGTGATGAATTATGTTTCTCATGTAAGATGGTTCTATGAGATTTTTAGATGTTAGAATTAGCTCAAATTTCAACAAGTTCAACACTACATTTCTTCCAACTTATGATGTTTCAAATTGGTGCGCACTAAAAGAATATGCAGCGATGAGCAAATAAGTTAACAATATTATACACTTTATTTTTATTTTATATTTTATTTTTTCAGGAGCTCCCATATAATGTTAAATATTACGCGTCTCGTAGAATATATATTTTGCGCAATATTATTAACCCTTTGGTTCATGAACTAGCCTCAGATGGGTTGTACTAATAATAATAACTGCGGATACCGCAACCCACCTTCGCCCGGGCTCATCTCGTCCTTAAAACAATATAATTCTTACTTACTTGTGTTGTCTGTGCAACGAGGCAACGGTTCCGCACAAATTAGTTGGACGAGGAATATCAATCATTTCAGTAATGATATTAGACTTGAATACTATAGTGTATGTAATAATAAGATAAACAACCTTAAGCCTCTTTTCTCGGAGAATTTAAATTATAAAATAGAAAACTAGTTGTAACGAAAGTAAGTCCGGGACCTCCATGTAAAAGGGTGGTACGTAACCAGGTGATCAAGCTGGTTACTCCCTTTTATACGTAGCGGAACCCATGGAATTTAGGTATGGGTTGGAGAGAGTGCACTCAAGGGTTAAAGATATTTATTAGGGCATAAAATAAATGGTACAGAGGATTACATTAGGCAAGAGGGTCAGAGCTCAGTACACCCGCATCTCCCCCTTGACTCCGCCCCGCGCTGCCCTTATATAGACAGCTGGGTTAGAGACGCAGGGTAGACTAGAGATATACATGACAGTCTTAACTTCCTGAACAACAGAGGAGTCACTATAATACATCCTATTGACACTACACAGAGTTTCGCGACATTTTCCATTCCACCTGAGGAAAAAAAACACCGTCCTTATGACCTCTACCCACTCAATCTCAAAAGGAACACGCCAAGCTACTCTCTCACACGAACTGCCGTTGATCATCGCTACAACCCCCTCCTAAATGCGCCCGCATTAGCTAAGTGGTTGTAAGCCTGTCTACCTTTACATGGCACCGGGTTCGTTTCCTCCCGCTGCATTCTTTTTTCCGTATTTCTGGACCTAGGTACCCCCCATCAGAGGCTTAGCTAGGTACCCCCCATCAGAGGCTTAGCTAGGTACCCCCCATCAGAGGCTTAGCTAGGTACCCCCCATCAGAGGCTTAGCTAGGTACCCCCCATCAGAGGCTTAGCTAGGTACCCCCCATCAGAGGCTTAGCTAGGTACCCCCCATCAGAGGCTTAGCTAGGTACCCCCCATCAGAGGCTTAGCTAGGTACCCCCCATCAGAGGCTTAGCTAGGTACCCCCCATCAGAGGCTTAGCTAGGTACCCCCCATCAGAGGCTTAGCTAGGTACCCCCCATCAGAGGCTTAGCTAGGTACCCCCCATCAGAGGCTTAGCTAGGTACCCCCCATCAGAGGCTTAGCTA